>JARHVA010001110.1:3202500-3217500 GCA_037957365.1 Torreya grandis | reverse complement strand
CTGAATAAGGATTTGTACTCCAACTAATGTAAATTCGTATTCATTGATCTTTAGTGCTGATGTCATCTTCGCAATTGAGGTTGAACTACCCTATTTATATATATCACTCCAAGGCCTCATAAATGAATAATCATATAAGGTTGCCTAAGTTCAAGAGTTATAACTATTGGATGAAAAGTGTTTTTATGCCTTTAATCATTTGAATTCATATCAAAATTGGCTAAACAACCATTAATACAACAAATTTCATCTAAGATAGTTTTAAATTGGTGATTTTGTCCTTAAAGAGATTTAAGTAAATACAAATGTTGATCATGAAAATAAGGGAAAGTTATAGCCTAATTAGTTTGGACCTTATGTTATTATATCTAAATTTGGTTCAAGAGTATATAAACTGGTACTCAAGATGGTCAAGAATCAAACAATTGATGAACATTATGCACTTGAAAAGTTCTATACCTGAATTATGCCCTTGTTTACACATCATTATACATAGTCTTACTTTTAACAAAAAAAAAAAAAGAAAATCTTCATCCAATGGTGAAAACTAGTTCTCTAGTGCCTTGGATAAGCACAATAATGAAAACTAGTTTTGGGTGTCACTCATAACCAACCTTTGTCTACAATCATCTCAACCTCATATACTTGGGGGAAGCCCATCCTCATATCCCCTTTTAGCCCATCATCCTCTCTTTTCATCCCATTTTTCTTGTCTTATCATTTTCATTGTCTCATTCATACCATTTAATAATTCAAAATGATGATGAGTCTCTATCTTGTGAACTTTCCATCTTTTGAAATCTAATGGAATATAGGGGTATAGAAGAATACCCTTGGAGAGATATCTATAGCTTCTTATTCATCCTTACCTTAGCCATCTTTCCTTGTCACTCCATCCCTTCATCACCTATCATGTCCTATCCTCTTGCATTTTATGTATGGATTCCTATTTTACCAACATTCCTTATTGTGTATATATTCCATGATACTAATTATATCATCCCCCATCTTAGCATTCTGAGACCTATAAAATTTTGACCTACATCCTTTGGCATCCCCATCCATTTTCACTATTTAACAAGTCATTTCACTATGTAATAGATATCACCCCATGACTTCTATTCTAACCTAGAGGCACAAAATTAGTACGGATAAGTTGAATTATAATTTTTGTATTCCCCATCCCTAGGATTGTTGACATGAAAAAGGATAAATCATAATGACTATCGTTATCGTGCATATACATAATGGTGTGTTCATTTTTTGAAATGTGTTTGACTATCTTCATTGTTGTTTGTCATTACTGTTTACCTCTTTTGCTTTATGTATATATTAGACACATTCTTTATCATTTCCTTTTTACTCTTATGCTTTTATGCAATGACATAAGCCATGTTGTCATCTTGGTCTATCAAATATCACTGGTACACCACATGGTCATGCTCCTTACATGTTTTATGTGTTTTATCTTTGTGTCAATCCAATATGCATTATGAGAAGAAGAAACCACACACACACACACACACACACACATCATGGCATATTGCATAATGATATAATAAAAGTGAGTCTTTGTACCTATGGTTCAAGAATAATCAATACAAACCCTAACATTATCATAACCCATCATCTATCTAACATAAATCATCCATCACATCATCTATATAACATAGATAACATATCTATCATCCATCATCTTTATCAATATGATTTATCTCCTTGGGGATCCTAGGGGCATCATCATAATACCATCCTTCCTCATCTCAAAATTCTCCATTAGGAGAACTAAAATGGCCTAAGGTCTATATAAACTCTGTAGGCAATGCTTAGTCACATGAGGTGTTTAAGGTTATCTCAACCATAATTTTATCACCTTCTTTGTATTCATGTCACTTTCTATCATCATAATCCTGCAATCATTCACCCATCATTCATCCAACCAATCAATCAAATATTTGAGCTATAATCAATCAATAAATAGATCGATTTATCATTCAATCAAATTTCACATCTCTCCTTAGCATACATCATTTTTTGGGATACATTCAAAGCTTGTGATATCAGTCTATCATTCCAATCAAAGATTGCATTTTTCCTTGACATGCGTCCTTGCATGGGATACATCTAAAACTTGCAACACCTCTCAATCAATCTTTCAATCCAAGTTCATATATCTCCTTAGCATGAGTCCTTACCAAGGATACATCCAATGATGATGGCTTCCTTTATTATCCTTCAATTACGGTTACTTCCCTCAACTTAGGCATATCCAAGGCTATCACATCATCCTCTTCACTCCTTTGCATATGTTTTTTACAAGGGTATTATCAAAATTGTATCTCTGATTATGTCAACAACTATTCTTCATCATCACTTTTCATATCCATCACCTTTATTGCCAACTGACCCTTTTTCATTTACCCATTTATCTAGGCATCCCCACCCCTTGTTTCTCTTTTGAGTGGCCATCTATCTCATTATTCCCTACATGACACCTTGTGGGGGCATAACCTATCCTAAATTACTAATTCACATGAACATTTTATTCTTTTAAACACTATTACTTCTTCTAATTGCAATGCCCTTTCAAAGAGGGGGAAAATGTGTACATCTAAAATTCACCACTCATACTAATTTTGTTTATTAATTGATTTTATATCATTATCCATACTTTATTATAATACACTACTCTAATACTCCCTTCTTACATTTCCTACATCGCACACTGACCTTATAACATCATCTCTCCCAATTAATTTTTTTTATTAACACTTTATTCATATTCAATCTATTCTTACATAATTCTTAAGGAATTTAAATTTCATCACCACCTACCCTCACCTACCCCATTAACAATTCTCCAAATACTCCTCTTAATTACATCCTAAACATTATTAATTAATCTTAATGTATTCTAGAAAGCTCTAAGCTTCCTAGAGCCCCTCACCAAACTTCCTCTGAAATTATCTAAAAATAAATAATTCTTAGAAAATTACCCCACCCTAGATCTTCATCTTCCAAAGATAATATCCAACCCTCCATTCCTCCCAAGTGACTATATATTGAGATCTACATTCCCATGAATCCAAGAATGAATCTTTGAAATCATTTAGAATAATGTTGCCACCTTTATCTATAATATTCAATCAAGCATCCATCAATTCCATTGCTGCACTTCTTGAGCATCAAATAAACAATCCAACATCCATGGTCAAGCATAAAACAACTCCAAGTCACTTTGGGCCCATCTACAATCATCAAGAGAGAAATATTCAATTTTTATTGAGGTATAAACTTGTTTGTGTTTCAGTTCTATTTGCATGCCAATCCTTTCTTCCTTTACCCATTTTTGAGGTTTTGTGTAGATTGGATTAAATTAGGAAAAATGAGTTTGTTCATTATTCTTAGGACAAAAAATGTATATCCAATTTTATACACACATGTATTATATTATATATAATATAAAATTAGAAAACTATAAAGTTACACTCTTTACACACACACACACACACACACACACACACACACACACACACACACACACACACACACACACACACACACACATATGAGAGAGAGAGAGAGAGAGAGAGAGAGAGAGAGAGAGAGAGAGAGAGAGAGAGAGAGAGAGAGAGAGAGAGAGAGAGAGAGAGAGAGAGTAAAGTTGTAGTTTTAACTCACTCGAAACCCATGATTGCTCACCTCATTTGAACTTTTGTGCATGGAGATATAAAAACAATAATCTTATATTTATGGTGTAGGTGACATGGAAAATGAGGTTGTGTGTTCCTTCATATAGTGTGGCAATGAGCTATGTGGGGAAGAGACATTTTGTTTCATGGTGAGCTTGAGCAATGGCAAATTGGTGGGAAAGGGTAAGGCCATGTAAAATATAAAAGTGGTGAAATGTTTGAAGGTGATTTAGATAGTGATGGTGATGGAAAATGATAAGTTATTTCAGGTGATATCATATACCAAAGGGATTGTACCATACACCAAACCTCAGTTCATGGTAGTTGTTGGATTTACATGAAACTGCACCCATTACAAATGTGTCCACAACTTGGAGGGTGATGACATTTGTAATTAGTCATATCAAGTTTGTATGAGTATGCCATGAGAACTGATTTGATTGTGGCATGGATCCATATCCGATGTGTAGCTCAAATCATGCGATAATGCCACTGACATGGGAATAAGACATTAAGGCCATGAAGTCTATTTTTTAGCTTTTGTACATCGATGCTAAAAATATATTAATACAGGGAGAAATTACATTGGGCATAAGAACACATAAAAACACCATACTTAAAACCCTTGAAGAAAAGCTAGCCACAATTGGAGCCTATCTTCATAAGTATCTTATTTATCCCTACTTAAAAAAAAACATAAAATATAAGGAGGCATTGGTCATGGAAAATATGTTTTGGAAAGAATATTAAAATAAATATATATTTATTATTATTTCTTGATGAACATGCATAAAAGGTGAGATGGGGTTAGTGGTCATGGGTTTCGAGTGAGGCATGACTATCGATTTACTCTTTGTTGTTTTACCAAAATAGAAAATCACTTCCCTTTCGACATAACTTACATTCTTCAATATGGCAGTTGCAGCCTCCACAAAGGAATCTATAACATCTAGGGTGGTGCCTAATTTGAGATACATTAGATTGCCATAGTGCTTGGAGAGAGTATGTAGAGACTAGAGGAATTTGAGCCCAGGTTTAACAAACTATCCAAAATTGATAACATTGTTATTGGTATTATCAGTAGTATTACCTTCTGTCTATTCAACAAATAAAGAGAATTGAGCACTACTTTTATGATACAATGTCTATGTTAGTGTTATTGAGAATGAAAGTGGGAAGAAATTATAAATATATGTATCCATATCTATTTGCATACGACATCCTATATTTGCTGATTAAATTATATAAAAGGCATCTTTTATCAAAGAAGCCTTTTCTAATTTTTTGTCTAATTAGTTTTAAGTCATTTAATAATGTATTAAATAGTTAAAGCAATAAGAAATTCCATCTAATTAGTTTTAGATTTATCAAAATTGACATGTTGTCTATATTTTTAGAGGAGTAATTGATATCTAACACTTATTTTTATAAAAATGACACTTTTTTCAATCATATATTAAGTAATTGAAATAGTTTGATGAATATTATTGATTACATTGACAAATATGATATGTCAATAAGCTTTACACATATAATAATAATTTAGGATTTGGTAAGTCGTTAATTATTTTCGACGACCAAATAACGTCAAATGAATAGGTATCCTCCACGTCGCTGCCTCATGCCAAAAAAAAATGGGGACTACGTCGATAGTATGTATGGAAGCCACTCGCTTCTTTCCATTTAGGCAGATTCCCATGAAAAGGCAGCCGACCCACTTATAGCTAACATGAGGCGGCGGGAATTGGCTGAACGAATCAATCAATCAATGTGTGTTGCAAATGGAGGGCGCTTATAAGTTAACATCCCCTCAAGACACGGATTTAAACGATCTTCCACAGCAAATGGTTACCAAATATTTACATTCACAGCAGGAGAGGAAAGCGGCAGCCTCTCTGCTCCCTCGGAAGAGCCCTTCGTAACAACAAATTTGTTGAATTCGTAGGTATGTGACTCCTCTACAGCAGAATCGTGCCAGGAATATCATCCGTAATTTTGTTACATTTAATTCTAAGAGGCCATATAAACTCATATCGCTATTTATTTTACAGATTGATGTTTCTGAGAGAGAGAATGATTTTCTTTGATTTCATGTTTATTTCATTTTCATTCGCATTGAATGCCCCCTTTGAGAGGACAAGATGAAGGATGTTTCGTTAATACACAGATTTGCCCTCTCGTGATTGCATCTTCGTTTCTGACAAATTCAGTCTAATTTAATCAAGCTGCCTTTGATGCCGAAGATTTTGCTCACATTTACTTTCAATCTGATTATGTTTGTTTGCTTGTATGGAAACTATTGAAGTCGAAATAATATCAAAATATATGTTCAGGTGAATATCACCTGGATTTGATAGTAAAGTATGGGGCAGTTTCAATAATCGTCCCAAGAGTCTCAGGCGTACAAGAGTCTCTGAGACAGTTTGGAACCCATTCATGCAGTTCTTCTTTGTTAAGGCGAGGACGTCGATCCTTCACTTTACGACACCGACGATGACAGTGACTTGTCCGACGAAATACAAAGATTGCACAGCAGCGACACCGCCATAGATACAACAAAAGATTCCATTGAACTGAAGCTTGCCCGGCGTTGTCTCGAATGAAACATACCATTTTTGGGTATATGCAAAGGATCCCAGATACTCAATGTAGCCTGTGGCGGAACCTTATATCAGGTAATTTGGTGTTATATACTTTGATGTAGAGAAGGAGCTGTGCAAGAAATCATGCTGTGCTGTTAAACACATAGACTATGATGACTACGATGGGTACAGACACCCTCTCAGTGGTGGATAATACTCCACTTCACTTATTGTTTAAAGATTACTTTAAAGGAGACAATCTAGATATTATGGTTAAAAGCTATTATCATCAGGTATATCATATATATGTGTGTGTGGGGTTGGGGAACGGGGAGGATATGTTCATGATTTTTCTTTTAGCCTTTGTGCATTTTATCCTATCCACATACAATTTTTCTGTGATTTCCTTCCAGGGGATAAAGAGACTGCCAGAGAGATTCAAAGCGATGGCCTATGCCCCAGATGGTTTAGTTGAAGCCTTTTATGATCCAAATGCTTACAATCCAGAGAAAGGTAAACTCGTAATGGGCCTGCAGTTCCACCCAGAACGCATGCGTTGTGACCAGGATCAACATGATACCGAGATTGTTTCTGGATCCGTCTTTGACTACCCGGGATACCCTAGGGTTTATCAGGTAATTAATATTTAGGGTGCATTTATAAATTTTGGCTTTTTTCTAAATAGTAATTTGGTTATGTATTTTCAGGAATATGTGAAGGCCGTGATTGCTTATCGGAAAATTACGATGCTGGCCTGCCGCGAAGAATTGGAAAAGTAAAGGAACGATATACGATAATGATGCCAACACACACAAGATCGATGATGCTTAAGATAACAACTCACTGCATCCTGCAGCGTTATCCCTGAAGGTACTAGTATCATAACACAGTCCTCCGATTTTTTCTTTTTCTGAATGTTATGTTTATACTGTTAAAAAAAGATGAACGGGAGACTAAGCGTGAGAGCCCTGGATAGAGAAGAGGAGAAGAGGCTGAAAGAAATCGGAGCAACTGTCAGAAACTCAGCTTCGTATATGAAAATGGTGAAGATGAATGAGGAGAAAAAAGAGGCGGCCCTAACACCTGTCGGATTTGGCTGCATTTTATGAGATGATGAGTGACATCGGATCAGAGGCGTTGTAGGAAATGAAAAGAAATAAAAAGAACCTCTAACACTATACTGAGAGTTTTAGAAATAATATATAGACAAAATAAAAAAACCAGTTGCTCAAGAAAATAATATATGAACTTAGAAAAATATAGATACGAAAGAAAAGATTTGATTTTTATTCCATGAAGCGTTTTTCATAAACTTCCTCTTTAATAATAATGAGTGCTGAAAATCAAAAAAATTAACAAACAATTAAAAAATAGACTGCTTAGAATAAATTTCATGCGTTTAAATGCATAGAGTGTAAAACCTGTCATGCATTGAACCTGCAAACAACAGTCTAAAAATAAACAAACTAAAAATAAATTAAAAATAAACTATCATGCATGCAATCAAATCAAACATCTTCTTCAATCTCCCTTTGGATGATCAACGGGAATGATGCTTAACTGATGTCAAAAGCAACAAAACTCGTTGTAGGAAGAACTTTGATAAAAATATCAACAACTTGGTCAATTGTAGGACATAATTGCAATTCCACTTGCCCATCTTGAACCAAATCTCAAATGAATTGACGTCAGATCTTTATGTGTTTTGATCTAGCATGAAACACAGGAATCTTCATCATGGAAATAGTGCTACTGTTATTATAAAAAAGTGTAGTGGGATGTTCCTAAATCAAATGTAAATCTTTCAATATCCTTCAAATCCATATTGCTTGACAACTTGCTGCTGTTGTTACCATAATATACTCTGCTTTTGTTAAAGAGAGTGTCACAATTGCTTGCTTTTTACTTCTCTAAGATACAACTCCAAAACAAAGTGAGAATACATAACCAAATGTGATTTTCTATCATCAACTGAACCAGCCCAATCATAATCTGTATAGCCAACTAGCTCAAAATTTTGTGTACCACTCACATACCATAGGATTATTTTTGCAGCACGCAATGAAACTCATGTGGATCATACATGAATCAAGAAATGAGACTTATAGCATACATAATGTCAAGTCTTGTTGTGTCAGGTACATGAGGCTCCCAACCAAACTTCTGTATAAAGTAGCATCCACATTGGAACTTCCATCTTTCTTGGTTAATTTCTCATCAAGGGTTATAGGAGTTGCAACTATTGTGCATGTCATTATTCTAAACCTTTTCAATAAATCAGCTACATAATTATTTTGATAAATGAATATACCTTATGCTTGTTGATGCACTTCCACACCAAGAAAATAATGCATGAGTCCCAGATTTAACATTTCAAATTCTTGTTTCATTTCTACCTAAAACTTCTCCATGAGAGTTTTACTATTACCGATATAAATAAGATCATCAACATAAAGACAAAGAATGAGAATATAATTACCAATATATTAAACATATATGGTTGACTCTGAATGGCTTCTTTTCAATCCCTTCTTCAAGAAGCAACTATATATCCTTGCATACCAGGCATAAGGAGCTTGCTTCAACCCATAGAGAGTTTTTTTCAACTTGTAAACAAATTATTCTTTACTTAGAATTTCATAGCCCATGGGTTGTTCCACATAGACTTCCTCATCTATATAACCATTAAGGAAGGTTGATTTTACATCTGTCTGATATATAGGCCACTTATGTTGTGCAATAATAGTCAATAAAATCTTGATTGTATCAAGTCTATAACTAGAACAAAAGTTTTTGAATAATCTACTTTAGGTATTTGTACAAATCCCTTGGCAACTAGTATTGCTTTGTGTCTATTCATAGAACCATTGACATGATATTTAACCTTATAAATCCATTTGACACCAATCATTAATTTATCTTTTGGAAGTTGCACTAATTCCCATGTATTAATTCTATCAATTGATTACATCTCATCATTCATAGCATCAATCTATATCATTTCTTTCACTACTTCATATACAAAGAGTTCAACTTGAATTTTACTAAGCAAAACAAAATTAGCATTTGGATTCACATTACTCTGATAAATTTTATTTAAACTTCGTACCTTTCTTAAAGATCTTGGACTTGATGCTAGACCTAAACTATCACCTAAAGGTGTGCTAGTAGATGAACATGATGAACAAGAGCTTGGAGAGTGCAAACTTGAGCTACTATGGGGGCTTGAACTTCCACTTGATCTTGTAGGGAGAGGAGGAACACCTCCAACTTCTATGTCCATAATTACTAGTGGTGTTTTTTATCATGCACAATTTTGCCATTGGCATTCTCCCCCTTCATCAAAAACCACATTACGACTAATAATCCATTTCTTCATGTCAGGATTATAGAATATGTATCCTTTAGTTGCATCAGAATATCCCATAAAGATACAATGTTAGGATTTTGCATCCAACTTTTTCTGCTTTTGAACTAGAATATGAACATATGTAGGACAACTAAATATATGAAGATGAACCACTAAAATCTTGTGACCACTCCAAGCTTCTTTTGGAGTGATGTTGTGAACTAATTTTGTGGGGCTTTGATTCAATATGTATACTATTATTTTCACTTCTTCTCCCGAATAATAATTTGGAATATTTTTTGACTACAACATACTTCATGCCATTTTCGTAATGGTACAGTTCTTTCTTTCTACAATACCATTTTTCTAGGGTGTATAGACTGTAGTAAACTATCTCTTGATGTTATTTTTGATATAAAAATCAGAAAACTCTTTGGAAGTGAATTTTCCCTCTCTATCGATTCTAAGTATTTTGAGATAATACCCTCTTTGTTTTTCAGTGATAGCTTTAAATTTTTTGAAGCATTTAAAAGCTTCAAATTTATTATTAAGAAAATAAATCCATGTATGATGAGAAAAATTATCAATGAATATCAAAAAATAAAGATTCTTACCCAAAGATTCCTCTTGCATAGCACCACAAATGTCAGCATGCACAAGTTCTAGAGGATATTTTGTCCTCCAAAATTTTTTATCAAAAAACTATCTCAATGTTGCTTTCCAAGTGCACACCCTAAACAAACTTCTTCTTTTTCTTGAATTACTAGAAGTCCTCTCACCATATTCTTCTTTTGAAGTTAATTTAATTCTTGAAAATTTAGATGACCATAACATTGATGTCATAACCACGAATCATCTATGGTTAGTTTGAAGGTATGCATGGTAGTATAATTCAATGTGAGAGGAAATACTTATTCTTTATTATAGGAACCTTTGCTACAAGATGATGATTTGCTGATTTATCAAATATTTTGTAATAGTTATCTTCAAACACAAATTTATAATTCTTTGCTACAACCTGTCCAATACTTAAAATGTTATGTTGTAATATAGACACATGCAAAGTATCATGAATGTAAGTAGTTTCTCCTTGTTTAGTTTTTATAGCAAGGGTACTTTTTCCCATCACATCAACCTCTTTATCATCACCAAAATTTACTTGACCTTTTACAGATGCATCTAATTTGATAAAGAGATCAACTTTACCTATCATATGATTATAGCAACCACTATCCAAGAACCATAGACATTTTTTATTTTCTTTCACCAAATTGCATGTGAAGAAAGCGAAGTGCTTGGGATATTGAAAATACTATTGAATATAGTTGGTTTTTGACTTGTTCAAGTCATATTTCTTCTTTCTACACTTAGATTCATAATGTCTATAAGGTTCACAATATTTACACTGGATGCTTCTTCGATCCATAAAAATTCTACCTCTTCCTCTTCCTCTATTATAGCTTCTTCCTCTTCCTCTACCATGTCCTCTATTATTAGAAGCCTCCCATTGATATTTATTTGTTTCAAAAAAAGGAGTTGTTGATTTATCTTCAACCTTCACTGTAGACTAGAAAACTTGCACTAAACTCTTCGTAGAATGTTGCATACACTGCTCACGAGATTGTAAAGAACCAATCAAATCTACCACTTTGAAGGTGGTGAAATTTTTTCTTTCTTCAATGGCTCTCACCTTTGGATCAAATTTAGGAAGAAAAGATCTCAATATTTTCTCTACAATTTTTTGTTCTATAATTGCTTCCCCTTGTGTTCTAAGCTAATTCACAACACCTTGAGTCATGGTAATAAAATCTTGAATAGACTCAGCATATTTCATCCTTAAATTTTTAAAATCTCTTCTTAAGGTTTGAAGTCTTACCAATCTAACTTTGTCAGAACCTTGGTATACGATTTGCAAAGCCTCCCATGCATCCTTTGATTTTGTTATAACAACAATACCGGGGAAAATTGAAATATTTAACACAGATTGGATAGCAAATAGTGCTAGATTGTCCTTCTTTCTGTCTTCTTTCAACTAAGTTTGTTGGTTTTCTATCAAAGTATTTAGAGTATTCTGATCTACATGTTTTTTGTATCTCACTTCCACTAATTCCTAGAGATCTTGGAACAATAGTAGAGTCTTCATCTTAATACTCCAATAATCATAGTTGTCTCATGTAAACAGCAAAATCTGAAATAAAAAACTACTATTGTTTGCCATTCTGAAGATAACTGATAAGTTGAAATTGCTACCTACATAATTAAAATTCTGCAACCTAGTTTTGATACCAATTGAAATAAAATAAAAAGAATCTCTAACACTATATTGAGAGTTGTTAGAAATAATACAAGAAAATAAAAAAACCAGCTGCTCAAGAAAATAATATATAAACTCAGAAAAATATAGACTCAAAAGAAAAGACTTGATTTTTATTCCATGATGGTGAATCACTGTTCACAAACTTTCTATTTAACAAGAAAAAGCGCTGAAAATAAAAGAGGTTAACAAACGGTTAAAAATAGATTGCCTAGAATAAATCTCATGCATTGTGTAAAAACTATCATGCGTTGAACATGCGAGTAACAGTCTAAAAATAAACAGACTAAAAATAAATTAAAAATAAACTATCATGTATTGATCATGCATGCAATCAACTCAAACATCATCTTCAGGAAAAGCTTATGTCTTCAGCCACGTAAAATGAAGCTTTCGGAGAAAGTGAATACTTGTAAATCTCTGGAACGAAGTGTTGATTCAGTGTTTGATTTTTATAATCATTTTCAGTATAAATAATTATGATTTATTATTACACAAAAATCGTGTGTCAGAATTTGAGTCTGGCCCTTTTGAATTCTAGTCAATTTTTGGGGAAGTTTGTTGCTTGAATGTTACTCGACTTTAAAGATACTTAGAAATTGGAATCCGTGATTAGTTGATTGTTGGCTATGAGCATAAGCAAGCTGACAATAGAGTAGTATTATATATATTTATGTTTCTCATTTTTATTAGGATTTAGAATTTTAAGTAATACGTCATGCAATTGTTATGGGTAACAAATTCTTAAGTTGGTGGGAAAAATTTAAAGCCCCTTAAAGAATGCTTCAAACTTTGGTAATTAAAAATGTAGGGCTTTTATTATATAGAAACGATTTATTTTATTTATATAAATATAATTTTTTAATTTTAATTCACCCATTTTTTGAGCCTATATTTATTGAGGGTTATTTTTTTAAATTTTTTTGTGAATTATATATTTTTTATTATATAAATTTTAATATTATGGGTGATTGTCTTTTTATATTTCTTATGTGTGTGTATGAACGAATATATAATTAAAAATATATTATTTTTAAATTTTTAAATATGAATATTTTATTTTTTATAATTATATATAATTTAAAAATTAAAAAAATAGGTTATCTATGAATTCTTAAATTTGCATGGCACTAAAATTTTAGAAAAGTTTAATAGTTTATTTAATTTTAAATTTGATAATAAAATTTGAGATTAAATTTTTTCTCAATTTAATAGATTAATTAATTTTAATTTTTTTATGTTGATAAATTTTAAGTAAATTGTTTTAAAAATATTTTGTGTTAATAAAAAGTTCTTAAATTGGTAAGAAAAAATTTCAACCACTCCTCCTCAATAATAATAACAACAAAAAATTCTATAGAGGGTCTTCTTTAAGGCTCCTAGATTTGGAATTTTCTCCTTGAATGCAAACCCATTATTGCTGAACATGTCTCATGGACTATCAATAATGGCAGGATTGCTAATTTCTAGGAGGACCCTTGGAATGGTCACAAACCTCTTACCGAGAGTTAGACATTGAGGGATGCCAAACACATTCTTACTTTGGCATGGGGTTCTTTTGTTGTAGATTATTTTGAACTTCAGGGCAATTCTGCCTGAGCATTTGGGCTTGGAAAGAGTTTGAGGGGTTCGGTATTGCTGCTGACCAAGTGGTGTGTCTCACAGAGTGTTTAAAATTGAGGAAATTTTTTCCAAATGAGGAAGCCAATTCCCTCCATTGGATTAGGGCCAAAACATGTTGCTATAAATTAAATATTCGATACCAAATGGCTGAAACAACAAATGACTTGATGTCTTGGGCATATTTTATATGCTGGGATAAATATGGACTATAAAAAGCAGGGGCCTTTGCTTGGCTTGTGGGACAAGATCAAATTTTAACCCAAGATAGACTCTTAAAGATGTGTGTTTGTGGTCCATCAAGGTGAGTCCTTTGGAAAGATAACGAGTAAATAGAAAATCATTTACTCTTTACATATTCTCTTGCAATATGTTATTGGCATTGGTTCTGTAACAAACTGGATTGGCTTGGGCCTAGCCTCCATTGTTTCTTCTTGCCTTCTCCTCGTGGCCCATTGGAGATGTCAAAAACTCACTTTTTAGCTTGTGGCGAGCTACTCCTACTATTATTGTCTGGTCACTCTGAAAGGAAAGAAATACGTGCATCTTTGAAAGTAAAGAGAAGCCTCTTCCCAAGATTCTTAGAGAAATTGAGGTGTCAATCTCAAAAGTCATTTATTCCTAGATCAAAAGATGAAAATGACATCTTTCAAGCTAGGATATGAGGATGGATGCGAAGTGAAATCTGATCTCTATGCCCTTGGTTAATGGGTCAACTATAATTGGTAAAAAAGATAGGTTTGGGAAGTAGAATTGGGTCAATCTTCCTGCACATTGGTTTAAGCTCAACTTCGATGGTGCATCTCGAGGGAACCCAGAAGCATCAGGGGTGGGTTGTATCATTCAGGGTTGTTATGGATCCCTTATTTGAGGTATGTCCAAGAAGATTTAGGATGGATATAATAATGAAGCAGAAGCCCAAGCACTTACAAGTGGGATTGAATTAGCCATTCAGTGTGCTATCCCAAAGCTGATCATTAAGGGTGATTTTCAAATGGTTATTTCAATTTTGAAAAAGGAGGCAACTTCTTGGCATTTAGATAATATCTTGACTAATACCTAAAATAATCTGAAGGCCTTTTCATCAGTTGATTATAATCATTGATTTTAGGAGAATAATTTGGTTACTAATTTCTTGGTGAACTATAGTATTGATAAAATGAATGTTTTCCTAGTGGATAATGTGAGAAATGCTTGGGAATACTTCCCATCTATATCATCGATTAAATCTGGCTACTTTCTCTCACTACTTCAACTTTTGTGTTGATTTGTTTACAAAATAAGTTTAAAAGATCCTAGCTAATTTGGTAGGGGTCTATTCTTAGCAGTTTGTGAGGTAACTAAATCTTGTGGGTTGGCCATTCTTTCATCATCTTTTCCATCATTTCATGGACTGCATTTCATTTGATGTGGCAATCAGGTGGCAAGATTTGAATTTATGAT
>JARHVA010001110.1:3107500-3197500 GCA_037957365.1 Torreya grandis | reverse complement strand
TGTTACATAGCATATGCAACTTAGATATGTCTCATGATGAGACTATGTATAACAATGGTACCAATATATAACGTTTTGCCATAACTATGAATTTGAATCATATAACTGTGTCCTTTGGCCAATTCAGATAACTATATACATGTGGAGGATATGTTTCTAAAACATGTTCTCACTATATATTGGTAAATATGAAAACTAGTATAAGTATCAATATGGAATGATTCCAAAATATGCCCCCACTGTAAACTAGAGATGTTAAATACTGAATAAGTGTGGAGAACATGCTTCAAAAACATACCTCCCATTGAATATGTGGACTATTATAAGTACCATACATTGAATAAATGTGAAGAACATATTTCCCAAGCATACCCCCACTAAATATGAAAACTGTGCATGTCTGTAAACCATACCCATATGACATGTCCCCACTAAACCTATAAACTAATGTAAGTACCAAATAAAAAATAAGCGTGAAGGACATGCTTCCAAAGCATACCCCCACTGAATCTGAGAACTGTGCTAAGTGTGGAGAACATGCTTCCCAAGCATGCCCCCTCTAATATGCCCCCTTTTGAGGTTAGGGAAAGATAGAAACTAGTAGCTACCTCACCTCAAAAGGGTAAGATAAATGTAAAATATGTGAATTTAATCATGTAGCATATAGAAGTAATATCTCTAGGTAAATGTATCATTGAATTACATAGAACTAATGTGATCAAATGTAGTCCTAATATGCATGATAAAGATCATGACAATGTCTAAATAGTAACATTATAAGAGCAATAAGTACACACATAAGATCACTCAAAATTAAGTCAATAAACATTGGTACAAAGAGACTATAAATAAGGGGCATGTTAAAATTCTACACAATCGAAGGGACATGACTTAGTCTAATGTTCATGAAAATAAGGAAGACACATTCAAATTTCCATACAACAAGCAATGACATATGTAAATTTTAATGAAATCATACATAGGCATAGTGTCTTCAAGCAAAAAATCATATTTAAATGATCTAATAATCAATACAAGACACTCAAGGAAGTGCATAAAGTAAAGCATAAGAAACTAGCATAAACATGTCATAGTGGCCCATGGATCTAATGTGTGAGAGAAGTATGTCAAATGTATAGCATATGAAGTACCTTATGTAAGATATAATAATGGATAATAGGCATGTGTAAGTACATATTTAATATAAAACATAATAATTCAGAGTGATCATCAAATCATATAACCTCTGTGTATCAAGATCGAAGAAGCAGATACCCCCAATGTCTATATGACATAAGTAGATGGAAGCCCAATGTCTAAAATAGGAGAGAATGTATCATGTATATGTGTATGCATGTATCATATCCAATTTAGAAGTGTAACACATATGTATATGTAGTAATAATTGAACATGTGGTACATCAATATGGAAGTAACATATAGATGCCAAGTAGCCAATAGAATAGGTAAGTACTGATAGTGTTTTTGGTTTTTAAATGTTTTTGATTTTTTTGGTATTTTTAGAAATTTTGGAGAGACTAAGATATGATCCTATCCAATGGATGACCATACGTATCTCCCCTATTTAGTGCCTTGCAACCTTAATTTGGATATTTTTCATTGTTTGTATCATGATTGGATAGGTTTAAAAAGTACATAGCATGTTTCTCGTCACATTTTACATCTATAGTAGAAGAGCTAGTGTTATCATTTGAAATATAGATTAATGTGCCTTCATGAGGAAATGAAATACCTTATTATGTCATGGTTTGTAAAACATGTTGTGAATCCTTTAGAGAAGACTCCACATTGTTCACATGATGAATTTGCATTTGGCCCTTATAAGGTTGACTCAGTGCTTTTAACCAAGAGGGATATGTGGAATAACAAACATAAACATGCTCATCTGTTAGTTTTGATATGCTCTTATTTGGATTCACTTCTATATTTTTTTTAAGTGGGTTTATATTATATGTGCCAGGTCCCATAGGTTCAAATAAGTTATGTGAAAAGTGATCAAGTGGATCAAATTTTAAGTTACACATTTTCTCATCTATTATATCATAGGCTATAGCAACATCATTGTCATAATAATATGAAACATGGCCATCTTTTTCCTTAATATTGACCAATAAAAGAAGCTCAAATATTGTGGATTATTATAGTTTTTTTGGCTCTTTTGTTAACTCAGTGCTTTTCACATCAAGTTCACCAAATGTTTAACCCTAAAATGAAATATGTTGTATATTTTAAATTTAAGCTTAGGGTTAAGAATATAGAAATGAAATGTCACAAGGGTGATAACTAGATCTATAAAAAAGCCTATTAAATAATAAACTAAAAGCATACACTGAATTTATGATCTTGAGATAGTCTAAATATGGAAAGTATAACTAGGATAGAAATAGAAATGATAAAGAAGAGAATTACTTAGCTTGTTTTGATATTAATGTAACTTTGGATATAGAACAAGATGGAAAAAAAAGGAAAGATAGTTCCAGAATAGTTTTCAGATTTTAGACCTTGTGTCTCTAACTATTTGGATAATTACATTAGTCCTACATGGTTGCATCAATCCTATTATCTAAGTCTGATGATAGTGGCATGTACAAAATATTTGGTGAAATAGGATGTGACCACTTGGGGCTTCTAAGTTTTAATTCACCTTCACTTTGATGCATTTAGATTTGGGTCATGGATAGTCACTCTTTGTGAAATGAAAAAAATCATAGCTTTCCATCTTCAATATGACCTTAAGGAAAAATGGGTTAGTGGGCTCACAGTGTTGAGCTATCCCAATAACCCCATTGTCAAAGGGCGCTACCTACACAAACAAGATTGTAATGGAGTAGTATATATTTAGGTAATCTCAACCCTAATGACCTCGCTATCAAAGGGTGTTGACATCCCATTTGACTGTTAACAATGAGCATAAGTAAGCTTACAATAGAGTAGTATATATTTTAATTATAATTTTATGGAGGGGGCTTGCTAAAATAAGTGGTTTCCATTTTTATTAAAATTTAGAATTTTAAGGAATACATCATGTAATGTGTTATGTGCAACATTTTTTTCTAAATTGGTCGGATAAATTTTAATCCCATCTTTATTTAACAATACTTTAAAAGTTTGTAATTAAAAACATGGGTCTTTTATTTTAGAAAGAGGATTTATTTTATTTATATAATTAAAATTTTATAATTTTATCACACTTATTTTTCAAACCCATATTTGTTGAAGGTTTCTTTTTTTAAATCTTGTTAATTACAATTTTTTATACAAATTTTCATATTACAAATTATTTCTTCTCATATTTATTAATGTTCATTATATTTTTTAAATATTTAAATGAACATATTTTTAAAAATATATGATCTACAAAATTTTAAATCTACTTTTACTTTTTTATAATCTTTAAAAAAAAATTATCTACCAATTCTATTTGTAATATTTTAGTATTTTTTATTTCTAATAGTTATATATGTAATCTCGAACTTGAAAAAAAGCACGTTATCTAGCTATTTTCAAATTTGCATGGCACTAAAAATTTAGGAAATTCCCAAACCTACATGGACTAGAACTTCTGGAATTTTTCTGATTGCAATGTTTATTTAATTTTAATTCTTTTGTCTTGATAAATTTTAAGGTTTGAGATTAAAACTTTAGAAAATTTTAATAGTTTAATTAATTTGAATTTTTTTGTGTTGATAAATTTTAAATAAATTTTTAAAAATTATCTCATGCTAATAAAAAAAAGTTCTTAAGAAAATTTCAATCATTCTTTTTAAAAAAAATAGTAAAAATATTATTATTTATAAAATATACAACTCATAATTTAAGAAATTGATCTTATACATATATATTTGAATTAATTATTTGAAACCAATCTCAAATTAAAAATAGAATCCCAATCCATTTTCCAAGGGCCACATCATTGCAACTCTGATCATATCTTTTCCCCCAAAAAATCAAACAAAAAAAAACCAAAATTTATATGAATATTTAAAGCACATTGAATTTATTTTAAAGTGTTTTATATATATGCGTGTATAATATTTTATTTTTATTAAAGGTGTATGATATTTATGTTTAGAAAGTAATGAGATTAGAGTATATTTAAAATGATAAACATTTTTTTTATAATTATATTAATATATTTGATAAACAAATTTTATTAGATAAATAAAAAATTTAGTAACACATGCATAAAATAAAAATAATGGTGGTGTTAGGGTTTGAGGATTGTTGTTGCAAAATTGTACTTTATAATTAATAGTGATGAATTTTTGGTTTTATTCTTCTCTTTAGAGAACCTATTATATGGAGTATAATTTTCACCATAAATTGGGTCAATTTAGTGTTCTTTTCATTTAGTTTTCCATATGTGACATTAATATAGTGTATATTTTGGCTTAAAGTTGGTGTTAATTTTAGTGTCATATTTGTACCATCAGAAAAGAGTAAATTAAAAATAATTGGTTTTCATATTTACATGATATAAAAATAGGGAATATTGCGAACTCATTTTACAATTTCTATAATCACTTTCAATTTTAATAGTAAATAAGAGTTTTGAAATTTGTAAGAAAAAATAAGTGAATTGGATTTTGAAATAATAATGTAAGGAATTTATATTTGTCATATAAATTTTTAGAACTATTTTTTTTTTTTCAAAACTTATAAATTTAGATAATTAAACAGAGATATATTTTTTATATAAATTAATTATTTAAATAATTATCCTTTTGTATTATAGATAGTATTTCATCATCATGTAGCTATACATAATTATATATTTACAATAATATTTTTCTTTATTGAAATCTACATCACAAAAATAAATCTATTCATCAACAAGTATACCTTGAACATATGAGTTTGTATGTAATCTTAATGTTGCATAGAAAAAATTAATTTTGTGTTAATATCTATTTCCTTTTTTCATGTTATATATATATATATATATATATATATATATATATATATATATATATATATATATAGAACCAAAACTTATTTTTTTCAAAGCTTATAAATTTGGATAATTAAATAGAGATATAATTTTTGTGTAAATTAATTGTTTAAATAATTATTCTTTTGTCTTATAGATAGTATGTCATCATCACGTAGCTATACATAATTATATATTTACAATAATATTCTTCTTTATTGAGATCTACTTCACAAAAATAAATCTATTCATCAACAAGTATGCCTTCAACATATGAGTTTGTATGTAATCTTAATGTTGCATAGAAAAATTTAATTTTGTGTTAATATTTATTTCTTTTTTTTATGGTTTATATATATATATATAGAGAGAGAGAGAGAGAGAGAGTAAAACCTCATCATCGAGGCAGAGGTCAAAATAGAGGAAACAAAAAAGGAGGGGGACACATTGGTAGAGCTCATCTTCCACCAAATAGTAATTTTTTTTAGGTAAATAGATTTATTTTATGTTTTTTCAAATGAATTCATCATAATTTTGATGTGTATAGATATTATTCTACTATCAAGTTAATATATAAATATATAATATGTCATATTCAGATAATGACTTTGATATTCAACTTCGACCTCAACCAATAAAAAAGGCAACATACATATTCCCTTAGTGTCATCTTGAAAATGAAATCCATCTTAATAATATCACAAGGAGTAATAAAAATCTTAATAAAATAATTATTAATTATTTTTTAGAGTGCTCGAATAAATATATACCTTTTCATATAAATTTTGTTTACGACATTTCAATAGTAGAAGGGAGCATTGGACTTCAAAATATTATGGATAATTTATTTTAAAATGATCATGATGATCATGCCATTATAATGATGATGCAAAAAATAATTTTGGTGATGTTTTTCATGAATATCAACCAAATATGAATGGTAATCCTAATGAAACTGAACAACGAAGTTTTTTTATTAAATGTTCAAACTCCTGTATGTACACCAACACAATCCAAAACATCAATTTTTGGAATTATATTGTCATTTATGGGCTTAAAATAAAGTTTTAATTAGTAAAACATTAGTTTTAATACTTTATTGAGGTTAGATGATCATTCATTAACTATATATTAAATTTGATGTATATTCTATTTGTCTTATATTGTGTCTAATATATTTTATTTTTTTAAATTATAGCCTATTAAAAACTAGTTTGAATCTTGGGAATTTTGAACAATTCCAAAAATATGGTATTTTTGAAATACCCACTCTTGAAATTTCGATGGCACCCATTTATTCAAAAACTCCAACCACTAGTTTTTTTTGCTTTATGGATATTTAGCAAAAATGATAATGGTTGTAAGTTGAGGTGGGGGAGACCATGGAAAATGACAACCTGATCCACAATCTCCAAGAAAAATGGAGAGGGATAAAAGGAAGGATACGGTGGGTGCTTCTAGATTGACAACCAAGTCAATGCATATAGGGGGATCCCTTGTAGGGACATAAAGGGGATAAAGGTATAGGTAGTCTAATGAGACTTCACTTGGGTTTTTAGGACACTACGAGAAGCTAAGTAGTTATCCAAAAAACCATCCCAATTTTATTGAGAATTTTATGTGCTTGGTGGGATTGGGGAAGTTAGATAAAGATGTGCAAGTGGAAAATATTTTAATAAAGTGGTATCACAACTAGAGAAAGTAGAAAAAATAGTAGTAAAGAAAGTAGGAGATGAAAATACTAATGTCATTATGTCTTTTAGTGTCAAGGCACTACAGGAGGTGCATAAAAATGAGGAGTAGTTTGAGGCTAGGGGTCTAATATGTAATTTTGAGTACTTATGGCCAACTTTACCTACTATGCATAAATGGATCTCTAATTCATGGCGACCATAAATGGAGGATGACTTAGAGCTATACGCTTGTGTGAGGATTTTTTTCATCATAAATTTTGGGAACCTTGAAGACTGGAACATGGCTTTTCAGGCTAAGTTTTGGATTTGGTACCATCACCTTCTCTTTATGAAGCCTTGGTTCCCCTTGTTCAATCCTCTCCATGAAACCCTTACCACTAGGCCCATTTGGGTTCAACTATCACACCCTCCCCTTCAATTTTGGGCTATTTCTTGATTCATAGACATTAATAGTGCCCTAGGCTAGTTGTTTTAAGTGGATGCTTCCACTTCAAATTCTTCCCATGCGACCTTTGCACACATTCTCATTTATTTGGATAATTCTTAATACATTCTAGTGTCCATTTAATTGAAGGTCAAGGACCACTATTGGATCCAAACTCTTGACTATGAGGGACTACCTTTTAGATGTTAGAGGTGTTTTGAGAATGATCACCTGGCCATGAATTACCATAATTCCAAGTGGAAAGTGGAATCATCTTGGTGGAAGGATACCTGACATGATCATATTACATTAGTTGTAGCCACCACTTTATATGTATCTGAGAGAGAAGTAACATAAAATACTATAGAGGCTGATTATAAGGTCATTATGACTCAAGAGATAATACTTGTTTCTTATCTAATTCATTTTAAGGTGAAATCACTGAGATGGTTAGACCTGAAGAGGTTTCTAGTGTAGTTTTAGCTGATAAGGAAACTGATTCTGGTCATTCCCCAATTGAAGTTTCACTCTTAGTGTTGACTCATAGATCCCACATGATGGAAAGGACTAGATGATATTAAGGAAGAATAAAAATAAGAAGAAAGGGAGTATTGTCCCTAAACCATCCCCTATGATACTCCATTCTCATAGTGGAGATGGTGAGGGAGGGACATTAATTTCATTCTTAATGATGGGGAATTTCATTACTAATGATGGGGCATGTCATTGATTGGGTAAGTGGTTGTTTGAACTTATATGGGTATGGGTTTAGTGTGTTTGGTCCATTGGGTTTGTTTCCTAAGAGTTGGCATTCAGTCTATAGGTCTATTTAGGTGTTGGGTGGGTTGAGGGCCTATTTGGGGAGGCTTAGGTTTATTTTAGGTGTGTAGGAGGGTTTCACTCTTGGGTATGTTATGGTTTCATTCTTATATGGGCAAAGTTTCATGTAAATCTCAATTTTTTATATTTTAATTTTCTTTTAATAAAGGGTGAGGGACCCATTAACCCTTAATTACATAGTAAAAAAATTTGTTTGTTTCCTGAAAATAACACACTTCCCTTGTCATATCAAGAGGCATAAAATATCTTAAATATAAGGGTTATTTATGGTAATTAGGATGAATAAATAAATGATTACATTTTACTTAAGAAGGAATATGAGAATAATGCAATTTTCCCAAAGGTAGGGTACTATGATATTGACAAGGCATTATAAGTGATACCATTCCAAATAAGGTATTGCAACATTATCAAATAATTTATAGAATCAAACTTATTTTCCATTATAATTCAATTATAGAGTGAATGTTATGAAAATACAAGAATAGAAGTGGTGATGGAGTTTGGTTTCTTATAATACAAATGCAATGAAGCACATTGAGCAGTTGTGCCTTGAAAAATTTAAATAGGTCACACATTGTGTGTTTTGGTTTAGAAATGGGTACTATATACTAAGATTGATGTTACTTATAACCCCTTACTTAGTATGTCAACTAGATACTATATTTTACTAGTATTGTTGATAAAATTATAATATTACTACATGGTTAATGATTCATAACAAGCATTTAATGTTTTCATTATCAGTTTCTGATAAGTAGTGTGAAAAAAATGTCTACCTTGGACATATAATTAATGATTTTTTAGCATCATGGGATGGAATTAAAATGTATGACCTTTCAAAACCTATTTATCAAACTTAGTTCACTTATTATGTTATCTTATATCGAGATTGAGTCTAAGGTCTGAATAAGTTGATTGCATGAGTAGAATGAACACAAAAGCCAAAAAACTACAAAACACAAAGTAGTTGAAATTAAATGAAATACACAATGTGATAGTATTACACAAATATATTGGATCCAAAACTAAACTTGCATTAAATAAATATAAAAAATGTGAGAATTACAAATAGAAAAGTGTTTAGTAACTCCTCGATAAAAGGTGGTAAAAAACCCTCAAAATAGAATAATAAATCCTTCACAAAATGTGGTTAACAGAGCCAAGAATAGAGGAGTAACTCCCATACCTATAATAGTTAGTCAATAAAGTTACTTCCTAGTAATCTAGTCAACCTGTACACCTAAGTAAACTTCTCCATGAAAGTAGGAAAACTCAAGGTGAGGTAATAAATCCATAATAAATAAATATGGGAAAATAATAAACCCCTACAATAACACACCACCCAAACCCCCTGCCCCCTCCCCCACAGTTTGATAAGCACAAATTAGATGGGTAATGTAAAAAAATGAGTACCAAAAATTGGGCTTGATTAGGTACCCATTTACAAAGCAATCTATCATAAATTAGAGAAAAGGAGAAAAATCAAAGGAAAAAAATCCCCCCAAAAAGAGAGACATAAAAAGAAGAGGCTTGAAGACACTTTAGCTTCATGAAAGGTTTGGTGAAGATATTTTTTATCTGCTTTGTCATCAGGAAATATTTCAGATCAATGATGTCCCCATGAATGAGCTCTATGATGAAGTGCATATGAATATCTATATGTTTGGTTCATTAATGATGGAATAAATTCTTGAAAATATGAATAGTAATCTTGTTGTCATAATAGATGATTATAGGTCATCTGAACTAGATGCTAAACTCTATGCAAATCCCCTAGAGCTAGATGGCCTTTGTGGTATCATTAGAAACCCCACTATATTATGCCTCAGAAGATGATAAATAAATAACATTTTGATTTTTTATTGACCACCTAATTAGACCTAAACCAATGGAGAAATAGAAACCTGAAGTGGACTTATGATTCTTAATATTGCCAGCCCAATCTAAGTTAATATAGCTAATCAAATCAATGTCACTGCTAGCTCTATATTGAACCCTGAATCTATGTGTGCCCTGAATATTGTGTAGGATCCTCTTAGCTAATTTTCAATGTAGCTCATGGGTTTCTTATATGAATTTAGAGACTAGGCCCATTGCATATGATATGTTAGGTCTAGTATGTGTTAAATAAATAAAGATTCCCACAAGTTATTGATATAAGGTAGCATCGACCAAAGGTGAAGTACAATATCCATTAAGATTGAATTTGGATAGAAAGGGAGTCATATATGGCTTAAAATTAGCCATGTCAAATTGATTAAGTAGATTGAGATCATACTTAGGCCATGAAAGAGTGATCCTTGAGTCAAAATGAAAATTATGAATCCCAAGGAAGTAATGTAACAATCCTAAGTCTACCATGTAAAATCTATCCCAAAGTTCTTATTTCACCATTGTAATAGATGAAGAAGATATCCTAGTGATCAAAAGATCACCAACATAAAGAAATATAATCAAAATCAAATTATCTTGTTTATATGAATGACATCTGGTAAATCTTTCTATGAGAAGGAAGGAATGCATCCTAGCTTGCCAAGCCCAAGAGGCTTATTTGAGGCCATAGATGGATTTTTTAGAGTTTACATACAAGGGAAGAATCCTCAACAAATCCCAATGGTTGATATATGTAAGTATCCTCCTCAAGATCACCATGAAAAAAGTCACTCTTCATGTCCATTTAATGACTATTGTAATGATTGGATGGGGAAATATAAAGTGTGAGTATGAAGAGTTCATTTGGGAGATTGGTGCAAAGGTCTCTATGTAGTTGATTCTGGACCCCTATGAGAAACCCTTTGTGAGAAATCATGACTTGAACTTGTCAATAGACCCATCTATTGCATACTTGGTCCAATATATCATTCTGCATTGAACCTTATTTCTTCCCTTAGGAAGAAGTGTCAAATCCCATGTATGATTCTTGATTAAGGAGTTATACTCTTCATGTACAGTAGAATCTAACTCAAGAATACTCAATGCCTCCCTAAAAGTTAATGGATTTGAGGCATATGCATAAAAATCATGTGGTCCAATCTAAAACTCTAAAAGTTTCTACCTATCATCTAAAAGATCTCTAACCCATGTACCTATGCTCTATAGTGTCTGCCTAACCCAAAGAGGACCAAAAGTGGATGAGTCAAGTAGATAAAAACCATCCTCTGAAGTGTGGCTAGATATGGATGGAGATGAGTCCCCATCACTAATATCATAATTAGAACTGGAAGAAGTATCCTCAACCTATATAATGTGTTTAGGTTGATTTGAATCATATAAATTGAATCCAAGTGAGTTCAATGAAGTGGGAAAAGTGTCAAGTGTTGAGTCTATAGGACTCTCCTAAAAGTGAACACTTATTTAGAGGAATAACTCATGTGTGGTCGAATGAAGAAGTTAGTAACCCTTGACACCATTAGGATAACTTAAGAAGGTGAAAGGCTTAATTTAAGGTTCCGTAGATTTGTGTTTCTTCTTTAGTATGCGTGTTGTAACTCAAGATATAAAAACTCTGAAGTGTTCAACTATGAGTTTCCTATTGTGTCAAGCTTCAAAGGGAGATATACTAATTAAATTTTCATGAGGAACCCATTTCTAAATGTAGTAGGCATAATTAATGGCTTTGACCTAATACCGAGGTCCCAATGACTTAGAGTGAATCGTATAGTTTGCAATCTCTTTCAAGGACATGTTCTTGCACTCTAAATCTCTATTATAGTAAGGATTGTATGGGGTATGTGCATGGAATTGGGGGATAATTCCAAGGACATTTCCCATAATTTGATCATGATATTCAATAATGTGATTTTGTTATTGAAATAATGCAATCACATTATTTAAATTATGGCTTGATAATTATCGATCCATAACGTGATCATGTTATTAAATAAAGTGATCACATTATTTAAAATAATAACATAACCATGTTAATTAAAAATAATGTGATAATGTAAATAATGTGATTGCATTCCCTATGTCACTAAAAAAAACTGAACTCGAATGCAAAATTTCCTCATTTTGCATTCGAGTGTTCTTTCCTTACCCACTCTCATCCACTCTACGATTGCATTTTACATTAGTGAGGCTAAAAATTTCCACAATTCATCTTAGGAAGACACTAATTGATGATGCCACCATGTAGAAGAGGTAAGTGCTAAAAATCTACACTTGTTAACCCTAAATTTTAGTATTTTTTTTGTTATTTTCATTATTTAATTGATAATTTTTTTTTTGAATAGCCCATCTTGCTAACCCTCATGTTCCTCTACATAATCCTCCAACCATCCACTTAAACCTCTTTTTCATCCTTCTAACCCTCCACCTAACCCTCTTGCTCGTCACTAGAACCCTCTTCTTAACCCTCCACCTAACCCTCCTCTTAACCCTCCTATAGTTCCATAAAATCCCCAAAGCAGTGAGGAGAGTCTAGTTGACCACATTATGGAAAAAAAATTGAAATTAAAGAATTAATTTCGAGAATTAGGGATCCCACTTCCACCAACACCCATCTCACCTATCTAGCCATTTCCCTAGAGACATTATTAGGTCAAATTGACTTTATAATGAGTCAAATTGATAGATGAACTTCAAATCAGGATAGTTATAGGTCTTATTATGCTAAAAAATTATTAGCACATGAGGTTAATAATAAATACATATAGATATAATCCATTTGTGCCTTATTCATTGACCCAACCACTAATACACCATTTCTAGTACTTTTAAATGTTTTCCAATCCATCATTGCCAACATAATTTAATCACAACCCATTTTTTGGGACCACTTGTGGATGGTGTTTTATAATTTAAAGTGTAATAACCATGAGATCCCATTGTATTTTTTGAGGAAACTCTAATATGAGTTTTTACTCAATAAGATTCTAAACTATTTTGATTATAATGAGTTTTAAGGTTGAGGGAAAGGATCTACATAGGATCAACCAGGTGCATGTCATGTGCCTAATCAACCTATAAGGATATGTATCCAAAAGACACTTAAAAATGAGATCCCCTATGTAGTTTAGTAGGTCATGGATATTGACACTGTACATGCACTTAATTCTCTCACTGATACACTCATTTAGTGTATGAGTAGACTCTCACAGACCAATGCTAAAGGTACACCACCTAGTGTGCATACTTGACCCCACCTTTGCAGATATTATGGAGCTATATGCATTGAACCTTGTGATGATGATGGTACTAGTGGTTTAAAGGGATTGGATAATATAATTATGAGTGATGAGTTTTTATCACACACATTTGGTATGTAGACATAAGCCACTACACATATGTAGGTATATTTTATATAAATGTCATGTTAAATGTTGGGTTTTATTTTTTTATTATAGATCTAGTACTAAAGTCTATCCCAACAAGCTAGTATCCCGGCCCTATAATGTGAGAGTTAGGTCTCGCATGCTCACCCAAAGCACACAATAAAAGATTAGTTCCCAAAGGTTTTGTAACACATTAGTGTATGTTTATTCATCTTTCATTATGCAGCTCTAAATAATTATTTAATAACACAAATATACTATTACTTCCTTCTTGTCCCAGATGTG
The DNA here is from genome assembly GCA_037957365.1 of Torreya grandis. Lineage (NCBI taxonomy): Eukaryota > Viridiplantae > Streptophyta > Pinopsida > Cupressales > Taxaceae > Torreya > Torreya grandis. The sequence goes on along the minus strand of JARHVA010001110.1, from coordinate 3,184,030 downwards.
ATTATTACTAATATAAAGATCACCATTATTATCTAATAGTAGTGACCAATAATAAGAAAAAGAACTAAACCATGTCCATCTCCAACACTTAGTGTATTTCATCATTCATAACATAATTTGGTAAAAACTGATATCTCTTATTATATGCTTAGTGAATTACAAGGCCAGGATCTATTATCTATTATCTAAAGGACCATCCATGTAAATGATTGAAATAAGGGTATTTATACTTGTTTATCCCTGACCAAGTTTCATAATTATAAATGTCATGAATATAAGACACACAAACTCAACAAACTGAAAGTCAAGGATCTTACAATAAGTCCTTCCTATAGACTCAGGTCCCTATGCCCCCTAGATCCTTACTCTATGATATATTATAGAATCCATGTGTTTTATTCCTTATGTTCTTGTACAAAACCTCCAATTAATAAGGTTGAAGTGTCTCATATAAATAGTTCTTCTAACGGCTCCTACTTCTCATGTGTTATGCTTTCCATGTATTCCCCTAGTCTTCTACGTCTATTATGAGCCCTACGTTCTCAGGTTCCTCATGACTTGTTTTTTTCTTAATGGGTCCTCTCACACTGGTTCTCTTACACCATTATCCTCTCGCACCCAAAAAGTTCATGTTATGATGTTTTTGTGCTTTTCAGATATGCACCATGGTCTTTCCATGTCGTGTCGATCTTGCACCAAAATGGGACAATGATCCTTCGACATCATATTAGTCCCATGTGCTAGAAATGGGATAGTAATTAGTCAAAATTTAGGGGCCAACATCACCCCTCACTATTCCCTTAGTCTATCCTAGACTAAGATGCGCTAGCATCTTCCAAAACTTTGGGCCCCTTCTACTTAAGTTCCTTCTTTAGACCATCCCAATAGGACAATGCATCGAGGACTTTATAATTTATTCCTTCGATGAAATCTTTTGATTATTTAAACTCATTAAGTTGGGTTAGAGTCTTGATCTTTTTCACTTATTCATCTAGAGTTACACTAGCTTCCTTCTAGATGTCTTCTAGTACGAAGACCTCCTTATCAACCTATCTTGAGAGGGTGGTAAAATTCACATTTAGCTACTAACAATGATTATTAATATCATCTTCCATCATATCTACATATTTAAATGATTTCATGTGCTCAGCATGGTATTTTATTAGAAGGGCAACATCAGCTGCTTATTGCCTTAAATCCTCTTCATTATGGAGTTGAGCCTCCAAGACTTTATTTGGGCATGTCTGGTGCAAAAAAATGCCTTCAAAAATGGGGATAAATTACCCAAATATCTCTAAGGTGATCTTTAAAAAATCAACTTCTATGGTGAACTATCTAATTTCCTACCCCTCATCGCTTGGCATAGGTCATTCTTTACATTTCTTGAGCAACAATTCAACCATGGTCTCTAATTTTTTGATTGCATTCCCATCTAGTGGTACACCATCTTCAAGCACTATATATTCCTTAAAAATTTATTTACAAAGGGTTAAAACCCTTACTTTTGCCTTTGTTTCCTCTTGGATCTTTTATTTCATAGAGGCCACTTCCTCGATGAGTGCTTACTTCTCTATAAGCACTTTATTATATATGTCCACTGCCCTGACATGTTTTCACTCCATTGTGTACACATTATAATCTAATAAATTTTCTAGTGTGTTATTTCCATGCACAATTTCAAAAAATTATCACTTTCCATTAGTGGGGTGAGCCTTTGCGGATCAACCCTCATTAGATCTAGTAGTCCTAGAGCATCTGACTTAGAAAAATGCTATCTAATAGGAGGTCAAACTTGGGATCCTCACTATACATATCTAGAAGGAAGGATAATTGATTCCTAATGTTTGGAATCATGTACATGGGGTAGATGTATGGCCAAAGATAAATGTTATTATCTTCTATGTTGAACTAGTAATGTTCACGTGAAGTGGTCGATTCTCTCTATTCCTACTCTTCTTCTTTGGTTGGCCCCTTTCCCTTATTCAATTCCCATTTGATCTCAATCTCTTGATGGATTCATATGGCCATCTCACTAGCTTCCACTCCATCAATATCAATTTGGGGATCATCAGATGGGGCCTCTTGTATTGGGGATGGAGTCTTTTTAAAGTCCATTTTTGAACTATGGATTTGTACCTAAGGGGACTCCTATTAGGGCACTTGCCTTGCAATCTATTATGGGGTAGACGCTATGGTAGTCCTCAGATATGATATTGGTGATGGTGTAATTGGAGGTGGAGAAGGTGGTGGAGAAGGTGTGGGATTGGGATGAGGAGATAAAGGGTTAGGGATATGTGAGTGAGGGGAGTGGAATAAGTAGGGGATGGTAAGGTAGGAGGAGATGAAGTCTGATGAGGGGATGGAGATGGATGAGGTGGTGAAGGTGAATGGTGAGGTAAATGTGGATGAGGTTTGGATAGGTGAGAATTAATGGTTTTGGATGGTTGCACCTCTACCATCCTTTACTACTTTTGTGGGGCTAACTTCCCATTTGAACTTGAACTGTACTCCAGCCACTTCCTTTGTAGCTATGGTGCCTAGGGGAGCCTTTATTTGAGGTCTCCATCATGAGGGTATTGGTGGGGGTGTAACATATAGAGTAATTTATGAACTTGCTCGCCAAACAAAATATCCTTAACGTTGATGTTGGTTAGGTTTATCTTTAATCTCTCTACATAGGCATTCTTACCTAGATATGCATACATTTTTTAGTGGGTGTGATGCTCTACATCGATCTTTTCTACCTACAAAATGATCAAATTCATGTCATATATCTAATTGATAGATTTTATGAAGTATTGTATAGAGAAGGCATATGGTAGCTTGAGCCATGCTAAAATATCTCCTAATGGATTCATGTAGATCCATGCAAGGGAGTAATGTTTATTTACAACAAATTGTGCTTGATTTACAACCAAGGGGGTAAGTCAATTAGAATCCACCACTATTTCCCAAATGTTTCCTTCATCCCATCAAACCAATACCTCATCTTTACCTTGTATGAGGGGGTGATATGTTGGGTATAACTGAATGCTTTGATGCACTTGATAGGGGACTTGTGAGTGGGAGGGTACACCCATGTTAATGAATCCAAAATATAATTTGGTACCTCAATTTCATCGAAGACCATTAGCAAGAGGATTTATCCCTAGGAAAACTTGTACTTGGGCATCTTATGAGACCTCTTTTCATCTTTGGTTATTTTATGGGCAAAGTGCAATTCTCAGTTATACTTTAGTCCCTATGAGACTTGGTGAACAATGTATAGGTGGTCCATGTCTACCTATTTCCAATCATCAGTCCCTCTAATCTTGGTATAAATTATCTATACCATAACTTTAAGGGTGTGATATTACAATTTTTTGATATGCATCACATGCCCCTACTTCTGGTACATTAGTGCCATGGTAGTCCTCTGAATCTCCTCTATATCAGCTAAGTCATCCATCACATTCATCACCAAGCACTATAGTCCCATGAATTTTTTTATCCTTTCAAGGGTGATCTTCATGTTATTCCAAATGAATTAAATGTATTCCTCATGGATGCATGAAAAGAAGAATTGTACTGCCTCTATAGGTTTACCAAAATATGGCAACTCAAAGAGTTAGAAGAAGCCTGCTTGGTCCAACTAGTTTTTATTGGATAGTCATAATTCAATTGATTTATTGTATTGGTGGTCTTGACATAGTAATCATTTTGGAGCTCCACTTCATTCCCTAGTTGGTAGTGGTTATAGTCAAATATGGTGGTAGTTAATACTTTGGAGACCCAGTTCTCCCTACACAAGACTGAATCTAGGTATTACATCTCATCTATCAATAGAAATAGAGGTAGATGATGAGTTTCATTTAACTCTTCATTTAATCAATGTTTAATTGATGTATTATCAACTAGGGCTGGTGTCCAAAGCTATTTGCAGTAAGGTGTAGGATGGTAGATCTAGAAGTCTGCATGTGGGGGGTTTTAATGGTCTTATTCTAAGTTTGATTAATAAAAGAAATGTGTCCTAAACTACTTGATTCACTCTTTTTTTGAAAAGAAAAAGATGTAACTATTTAATCAAATAAATCCACTTTTTTTCTTGAAAGTAAATCACACTCCTATTTATGCTTGCATGGAAAGTAAAATCACACTCCTAACTTAAAAAGGAAATTTTATTCACATGTTTGTTGTAAAAGGAAACACACTTTGCTTAGAAAGGAAATGACTTTGGAATAAGGAAATGACTTTTAAACTATGAATTTGTTTTGATATTTTATAAATGAATGCAAACATTAAAAAGATTATGATTAGTTATATCAGAGAGTTAATATAACATAATATAAATACTATACATAGTTCCTGGTTCTAAGGAGAGTGGGCACGTGCTCCTCTCAGACTCAAGAACAAAGATTAATCAATGCTAAAAATTGAAGTGATAATTCATAAAATTAAAATGATTACATCTGGATAAAACCTATAATATTCTTGTACATATCTTTCCTCTATTCTCTAATAATTTTTAATGACAAAAGTCTTACCTTTTATACTAATACAATCAACTCAAAATAAGATGCAAAGAAATAGGATTCCTTGGTCGATCCACTCATCCAAAGATAGGAGATTGGATTTCCAAGAGATCCAATTATTATGATGAAATAGATATACTATCCTATAATAGTCCTAAGATCTAGATATATAATAGGTGGGTATTTTCCTCATTTGAATCTAGCTAGAATGATTCTCTCTCATCTTATCTGGTTACCAGCTTCTCCATTTGTAGCTTTATCTTCACAGAATCCATGGAATTGACCTTGCAGAGTCGGTAGGAATGAGCCTGCAAATTCCATAGAAACAAGCCTATAGAGTATTTACAGACAAACCTACAAAGTCCATAGAATAATTCCTACAAAGTCCATAGAGATAAGCCTATAGAGTCCATAGAAACAAGCCTACAGATTCTATAGAAACAAGCCTATGTGAGTTCATAGTTCTTCTAGATGGAGATCAAAATTAAACTTTCACTATACATCACCTGTGTCTTCTTATTGAGCATTCTTCACAACAAAAATTATCAAAACATGCTATGTATTAGACATTCATAATAAAGTAAAGGTTTAGTCTTTGGTTCAATATAAATAAGACAAATATCTACTTTCTATGTAATAACTATTTAATAATCTATGATTTGCATAAGATAATATCTTTAGAGAGATGAATTGAGGGAAATAATATGTCAATAATGGGCCATATTCTAAGCTCATCATCTTCCCCAGGATTTACCTTTTGTAAGTCCCATTGTAAACATTCATTGGCTTTCATAGCTCTGGCATCTACTTTCCACACTTTAACTCAAATCATAGTCATCCAATTCATCTGTTATATGCTTGTCTAAATTGCTTATAAATCCATGATGTTCTTGAATCATTTATTTCCATATATTGAATTGCTCCTCTGATTGTGGAGCCTAACTCTACCATCAAAGAATAATTATGATCAATAAAGGGGGTTTATATCTCATGCCAATCCATTTATTTTCTCCCCTAGAGTTTATTACCTCTATTAAGTTTTCCAAAATTGAGGAATCTCCCCTCATACTCCATCTTAAGTTATTTGGAGACATGACCTCTCATATTTTAAGAGACACTGAAAGTTGGTCCCACCTTTTCACACTTGCAGTCACTATTGAATCAAAACTCTATCTTGAAAACAAGTCAAAAGAAACAACACAATCATATAAAGCTTAGAAATAATGATTTTTAACTTCATCACTTAGACAAGCACAATTAAAATTCTATCTGATCAATCTAGAGATAGGAAAGGCTAGTTTGATACACAATCCTATAGTATTTACATGATTTATATACTCCTCAAATCTACTTTGCCATGATAGTTGATTTATGAATCTAGAATACAATGCCCTCAGTTGAATTTCTCTTACCTGAAGGTTTATCAAGAACTTATTGTGTTTATGATCCCCTATGATCAAATCATGCAAATAAAACTCACAAAGCAAATCCTTCTGATCAGCGTCAATACCATAGAAAATTTCTAGAAATGTTGTTGGCTGTGAAATCTTGTAAGGAAGATGACAAGAGATCCTTAGAAGTTACCATCTATAAAATTGTTCAAATAAAAACAAACTATATGTAGGAGAAGGATTCTTACATGTCAAAAGAGATTCCCCTAATTTGCATGCATCTTGTAAATTTTCTTCTAAATATTGGACCTTATCTTCTAATTCTTTCTTTTCATTTTCCAATCTTTTGTTTGAAGAAGTTACAAATTTATTTTTATGTTTATGTATGAAATATTCTTCTTCTATTTGATTTAGAATTTGCAATGTAGGAATATTTGCACAACTAGTTTGACAAATTTGATCAACAAATACCTTGGGAGGAGAAGGTGCAACATTAGAAGGTACTTTGGAAGAGTTTACCAGATTCTACAACCTCCTATTCTCCTTCTTCAAATTTTCTACATATGCCTAGAGGTATATTATTCACTTTCATTTTTCTTTATTGTTTCTTCTAATCTATGAAATTTTGCGACATGATTGGTAGATATTGTGTCCAATTTTTACACCAACAATAAGTTGAGATGATCCTTATTCTATAATTGACTAATCAAGTTAGCAATGTCAGTTGTTTGTTGTTTCTCTAGAGCTTGAGCTTGAGAAAGCTTCAAGGTTAACTGCATAACATGATCATTTAGATTAGAGGACTCACCTTTTTCATTTATGCATATAATTTTTCCTTTATTCATTGTAGTTTCAACTGAAACATGTGGTTGTCTACAATACTTGATTCCTCTACCATGATTGGCTCTTCTTCTAGAATTGGGTCCTCCATTATGATTAGAGATTTCCTTTCAAAAAGAATTTCTTCAACATCTACAGTTGTAAGGATATGTTAATGTATGGGGGAATGAGATGCCTTTTTAAGACTATCTATAATGTCTGTAGTCTCTTGTTCATCTTCATCTATCAGAATTAACCTTCTTCTTCTTTTGGTTACTTTTTGAGCTACACTCAGTTGTCTTTCTTTTTCAACCATCAAACCCTCGATCTTCTCCAGTTCTATATTAACCTTTGGTTTTAATTTTCTTCTTCCAAATAAGGGTATTGGCTACACTATAGATTACTAAGGTTATTATGGGGACCTTGAAACTATAGAGATGTGAGACCTTGTGATTCTTCTTGAATAAGAAGGGATTTCTGTTGAGACTATAGTCTATAATTTCTTTTATGGAGTTATTTTCTCAACTCATGCAATAGTTGGAGATAAATGTTCTTATGTTAAATTTGGGGTTTCTTGTGTAGGCAAATTTAGAATTTTTTGTGTTACACTATTTTAAAATTCCTCCCAGATCTCTTGTCCTTGCTGAAGGAAGTGATGTTGGATATTTACATGAATAAAGCCATGATGCCTAAGAGAAAAATTAGGATTTATAGTCATAATTTGAAGGGCACCATATAAGAAGTATGGGAGGTTAATCTTGTAATGAGGGTTTTGTCTCCCATGCTTAAGGTGTATTAATATTTTCATGGTGTCTCCTCCTAAAAGACTATATTGCCCCTCACAAATGATATATTTGAGTACCCACTTAGATAAAAATTTCCAAGGTTCATAAAATGAATTTATACTAATCCATTTTGATTTTCCTTTGGAATCTATTAGACATGAATTCTCAGTCTACTCATTACCATTAAACTAAATAATTAAATCACTAAATGGAATTCTACCTATAGCTCTCATTCCCTCTTCTGGAACTTGTATGATTTGACTTATAATTTGAGTTGAAATAGGAATAATAATACATTTAACAACTAAAAACTCAAGGGTAAGATTAGTGATGAATTCTCTTACCATTGTTTTGTTGAAACCCTAAAAAGTTTCAATGAAAGGTAGCCAGCCATTTGCTCTAAACACTGCCACATAAGCTTTGTCTTTGTGAAACTTTGCTGCATTCTTTGGCTCTAATCTCATTTTTTGTCTCATTTATTCTTATATTTTCACACAAATCTATTTCTTTAACTCAGATTAGGGTTTAGACTAGCTTCTATTGAAATCTGTAGGTAAGAATTACTGAGGATTTGTAGGCAATAATCACTGAGGATTTGTAGACCAACTTTTGTTGAAATCGGTAGGAATGAAATGGTTTGTGTGAAAATCTATAACTGCATGAGTTTGTATTTTAATATTAATATGATTACTTGATACAGTTTAGCACCACATATTTTTATAGAGTGTGCCAGTGTTTTTATCAAATTATTACAAATTGGGTGAAATGATGACATGGCGCTTTGACGGTGATAATGATTTATCACTTCATTTAAATCCCCTTTTATGACATCCCATCATTATCATTATTGATGATGCAATTGATTATACCAAAGCTACACACTTATCCATACACCTTTGATAGCCTGTTTGCATGTTTCTTCATTATGGTATGTGTCATGTCATTCTATTTCGGAAGGCTCAAGTTTGGGTCATCTTCGTAGAATAAGTCTTAATTAAATAGAATATAATTAGTTAGCTAAACATAGATAAATAGAATATATGTCTCACTTAATTTTGACCTTAGATTTATCCTTTGCTCACCATTTGTTCTACACAAATAAGTTTGTATGGATTAGTCAATAGTGGTTGAAAGAACAAATTTTATTACATGAAGAAGACTAATCATAGTGACATGATGAGATTATTGTTTTTTTTTTTATATATATTTTGTTTTTTCCCTTTGGCTAGCCATTGCTAGTTTTCTATCCAAAGCCCTTTTTACAATGCCTATCCAACCAACAAGCTAATTTTTTGGACATGCATTGTCAATAGTGTCCCTAGAAAGGCTACTTGATCTTTTATTTTTTAAACCAATTCTTCTTTATTAGGAGATTTCTAATAAAGCTTCAATCTATGTTTATTGACTAGCAGAGCTCTTCTACTATCATCAATAGGTATTAGCTTAATAGAACCATTTTTAAAGACCTCCTCGATCTAATAAGGTCCCAACCACCTCATTTTTAGTTTTCCTTTAAATTGTTGAAATTTAGAATCAAACAATAGTGCTCAATCCCCTTTCTAAAACTTTCGTTGCTTGATCTATGAATCATGCCAAGCTTTTCTTTAATGTTTTACTAATTCAATTCTTTGTAGTGCTTCCATCTTCATCTCATCAAGTTGATTAAGCTATAAGAGTCTTTCTTTTTGTATTTCTTCTAATTTCATTCCTACTTCTACAACTGTTTTCAAAGTTTTTAATTTAAATTCAATAGAGAATAAGGGTTTCTTACCATAAACCAATTCATAAGGTGAAAATCTAGTTATTGTTTTCCAAGTCATATTATAGTCCCAAACAGCTTATGGTACTTTGTCTACCCAATCCTTTCTGTTGGAATTAAGAACCTTCACTAAAATGGTTTCTAGTTCTTTGTTGGTGACTTCAACTTGTCCATTAGCCTGTGTATGGTATGGAGATGTTTTTCTATTTTGAGTTTGATATACTTATATGAAGTGCCTTATCATGTTTGATATGAACTATGGTCCTTAATCTCAGACTATCTCCCTTTGAGCACCAAATCTTTGCATGATTTTGAAATATAAAAAATCAGCTACCATCTCTTCTCTTACATGAGTTAATACTTATACTTCCACCCACTTGGTCACATAGTCCGTACATACTAGGAGATATTCTTTTCCTCTGGAAGGAGGATCCACATGACCTATAAAATCAATTCCCCATTTCTCAAATGGTTTTAGAACTAATTGAGGATGAGGGTGCAGAGGCATCTCTGTTAAAAGAGTAGGTTGTCTAATTCTTTGATAAGCATCATAGTGTCTGACATATCTTTTTACTTGTTGACGAAAGTGAGGCCAATACTATCCTACTCCTAGGATTTTGTGTATAGTTCTTTGAGCTAAGTAATGACCTGCTTCTCGTTCATCATGACAAGCTTTAATGATATCATAAGCTTCAACATTTATAACACACCTATGAAACACATGGTCATGTCTAAGTTTTAATAGCATTCTGTTAATCCATTTAAAAGATCTTTCTTTTATTAAATGTTTCTTTTCTTTTTGTGAAAATTGTAGAGAAAACTTTCCTGTGGTGAGATAATTGCCTATATCAGCAAACCATGAAGGTTTTAATGAAATAGAAAATAGTTGTTCATCTAAAAATTCATCTTCTACTAGTTCTTCCTCACCTGTAGTGTTCATTCTTGACAAGAAGTTGGCAACCACATTAGAATTCTCTAGTTTATTTATAATAGTAACATCAAATTCTTGTAAGAGCAACAATTATCTAATAATCCTACCTCCCACAATTGGTTTTTTGATAATATATCTAATAGTTGAATGGTATGTATAGATAAATAGCTTGTAGCCTATGATGTAGCGTCTAAAATTATTAATTACATAGACTACAGCTAAGAATTCCCTCTTAGTTATGGTGTATCTTTTTAGCATGTGTCATGTTTTTTCTAATATAATATATAGAATACATGTTATCCTCTTCATCCTTTTGTCTAAGGACTACTCTTATTGTTGTATTGGAAGCATATATGTATATATGGAATGGTTGAGTCTAATCTGGTCCTCTCAATACTGGAGTAGTAATGAGTTTAGCTTTGATGGTCTCAAAGGCCTGCTGGCAACTATCACTCCATTCAAATGTACCATCTTTTGTAAGGCAAACATAGGGGTATCTATTTGGCTAAAATTATCTATGAAGCATTTGTAGTAACTAGCATGTTACAAAAAACTCTCAATGTTAGTTTGTGTTTATGGGATGGGTATGTTGGAGATTATTTCAACCTTCCTTGGATCTACTTGAATGCCTTTTGCATAAATATGGTGTCTCAGTACTATTCCTTCTTCCATCATCAACAAACATTTCTCATAGCTCAAAGACAATTGATGTTCTTCACATATGATCAATACTCTTTCCAATTTGGTAAGATCCTCTTCATAATTTCCAACATGAATGGTGAAATCATCCATATATACTTCAAAACAATCATTTGTAAGGTCAGAGAATATTGCTAGAACTACTCTTTGGAAGGTTGTTGGAGCACTACAGAGTCCAAATGGGAGTACTCGATAAGAAAAAGTTCTCTAACAACAGATAAATCTGGTTTTATCTTGATCTTTAGCTGCCACTATTATCTGGTTATACCCACTAAACCCATCTAGGAAAGAAAAATATCTCTTTCCTACCAAGTTGTCAAGAACTTGATCAATGAAAGGGAGAGGAAAATAATCTCTTAGTGTTTATTTATTTAGTTCTCTATAATATACACATACCCTTAATTTTCCATATTTCTTAGGCATAATTACCAGGGGTAAAACCCACTGACTATCTGAGATGGGGTAAATAAACTCAACTTCTAACAATTTTTTGATCTCTGTTTTGACTATCTCCTTTAATGTTGGGTTTATTCTTCTTTATGGGTGTCTGATTGATTTGATAGATTTTATGTAAATGTGATGATTACATATGTTAGGGTGAATACCCTTCATGTTGGTATAATCCCAAGAAAAAGCCTTGGTATATCTTTTCAATACTTTAAAGAGTTGATCTTCTTTTTCATTTGTTAACCAACTATTGATGTTTAAAATATTTTCAGGTAATACCATGATTGGTTTTGAGCCTGGGTAGTTGGATTATATTTTCTTGAATTCACTAATAAATAATTTTAGAGGACATAGATGAGGAAGTAGCTTATGAAACAGGGTTACATTATCAAAAAACTCTTTTCTAGGAGGAATCAGTCTTGCTAAAGAACAATGGAATGCATCTAAGAAATGAGTTTATTATTATTCTACCAATTTCCACACACTTTCATGAATCAATCCATGATCATATAGTGAGGAAAAAATAGAATAAGTAGAAGTGGAGGTTTCATAATATTTTTTCTAACCCAATAATCATAAACTGAGGTAGTCCATAGTTTTTGGACTGGTAGAGTCTGTAGCTTTTGGACTGGTAGAGTCCATAGATTCTAGGTATATGTCTCCATTCAATTCTTCCAAGTGTTTTTTAACTATGATCATGGCTAGGGAGGAACTAGTGTTTGATGTGTTGTCTGATTTATCCACCCAAAGTTATTGTATGTGATTTGTTGATGATTTTGTAGGAGGATACAAAGAGATGCATTTAGATTTTAACCCATTAGAAATGGTCATGTCTCTTGACCTGCAATCAATTAATGCTTCTACAGTAACTAATCATGGTCTACCTAGGATTATGGGATATCCTAAATTCTTTGTTTTAGGTTTCAAAACCATGAATCTACTAGATATTCCCAAGACTCTATTAGTACTTTAATAATTTCTATAGTCCCTTCTAGTTTAGTTACAGATTGGTCAGCCATTTGAAGAATGGTAGTTATGGGTTGCATTCTCATAAGAGATAATGTATGGAGAGTATCAGTTGTTGTAACATTAATTGATGCTCTCAAATATACCAAGATGTTAGTAATTTATTTACCTCCAATTGTGATTGTGATCACTGGGCTTCTTTGATCAACATATTTTGGAACTAATAGTTTTCTTAGTAATAAATCAAAAAGTTTTCCATCAACATGAATGGTCCCTAGATATTTTGCTTTCCTCCCAGGTGTCTGGATACAATTTTTTTTTATGATCTTGTTTAATTCAGGTATATCCCTAATACCTTGTAGTAGGGGTATCTCAATATTGATCTTGTACAACTCATGGACCAAGTTTGATTATGGTTTAATAACAATTTCTTTTAATCTTTTAGGAAAAGGAACTACTGGTGTAGTAGTGTTTTCTTTGTTTGCTTCAAATTTCATTGTGATTTTAGCTTCTCTAGTGTTTGATTGAGATGATTCTATTTTTTATTTTTCATCAGGTATCTCAGAAATGAGAATTAGAGGTTTTTGTATAGTTTTTCTTGATCTTAAATGTATGTCTGAACACTTAATAGCTCCAACATTCATTATCTCTTCATGTTCATTAACATAAATAGGTGTTATTTGTTTATTTTTCAAATTTGCTATTGGTTGTGCAGGCATTGAGGGTTGATTGATTTAACTTTATTACTGAATAATTGGGGGTGGCATAATAGTTTATTGTTGAAGTGGTCTTCTTGGTTGGGTGAATTATTGTTATGGGTTCTACTATGGATTCCATTGATGATATTGCTGTGGAATCCATTGGTGTTATGGTACCCATCGTTGTTGTGGCACCATCCATGGAGGTGTTGGCATCCAATCTTGTTCTACCCATGGATTTTAGATTGAGGGAATTTGAGTTTGATTCCAAAAAGGTGAAGGAACTAAAACATTCCATGGTGCCATGCATGGATTAACTAGGTTTCTTACATTAAATTATCCTTGAGCCTGGTTTTGTGGGGTAAAGTTTTGTCTCTAGATATAATTTACTTCTTCATTGGACTAGACTTGTGTTTTCATTTGATTTTTTAAAATAGACAAAAAGGTGCAATGTTTGGTATCATGATCTATTGCATCACAGATCCCACATGATGAAACATTGGTTTTATCTAAGGAGAAGTCTCTAAGGGCATGTTTATGTGTGCACTTATTACAATAAATTGCTAAAGGTTTTGTTGCATTTGCCTTAGCTTGAAGGCCATCCAAATTACTATTTAGTGTAACTAGAATATCCATCTTTAGATTGGAAAATTCTTCTATTAGCTTACCCACTTCATTAAATTTCCCAAACCTTCCTCTCCTAATTATTAGTTTTATTTAAGAGTAGTTGGTACAAAGCTCAAAAATTTGATTGAAAGCCAACTTATTTATATCTCCACCTTCTATCAGATTTAAGGAATCTCTAGTATCTTCATACAATATTTTTAAGAAAACCAATCTCTGAACTTCTTCAGTGAGTGGATAATTGCTTCTTTTATGAGTGAACATGAATCTATCCAAATAATCCTCTAAATATTCATCCTCATTCTATTTTATTTTAAATAAATCCTCTTTACTTTCTCGCACTAGGCAATAATATTGATACTTGTTTAAGAATTCCGTCTCCATGTCATCCCATGTTCTAATAGAATCACTAGGTAAACCCATGAACCATCTCATAGCTTCATCTTTAAGTGTAGAGGGAAATATTTTTAATTTGTGGCTATCTATTGTGTAATAATAGGTTTGACATAGCACCTTAAACTCAAACAGGAATTGATCAGGATCTTTTGTAGATCTTCCCTACAAATTTGGTAGATTAGCTGGTGAAATATTTTTCATAGGGGTTTGACCATTAGGATTTGAAACAATAGGAAAGGAAAAACTCCTTCCTAGTTATGCAAGTTGTTGATTTGGTTGGAGAGCCATATTTTATTATGATGATGATGTTTCAAAGCTGGGATGATCTTCCCACTAAATATTTGTGGTATCAGTTATGGGTTGTTCAAAGTTCTCAAAATTTTATTCAGCTATGGATCTTTGAAATGCTTCTTTTAAGTCCTTGGCAATTTCTAAATAATGTCTTCCTACAAGAGATTGTTCCTAAGGAATTTGTCTCATGGGGCTTGCTTATGGTAATGGCCTAGTTTCTATCCAAGTTTTTGAAGATTCCTGCAGATAGGTTTCACTCGTAACTTCAGGTTCACTACTCAGAGATGTTGAAGGAGTTTCAACTTGTGTTCTTAATAGAAATTTTGGGATGAATCATCCTTTAGAGTCTCTAGGATGGTACATTAATTTATTAAATTATTTTTGGGATTTTAATGGTTTTTTACAATTTTTTATGTTTTCTACTCTAGACCATTAATTACTACCTTACTAACACCTTGTTTCCCTAACAACGACACCAAAAATGATGAGTTTTGTTTAACTCTTCATTTAATCAATGTTTAATTGATGTCTTATCAACCATGGCTGGTGTCCAAAGCTATCTACAGTAAGGTGTAGGATGGTAGATCTAGAAGTCTACTTGTAGGGTTGTTTAATGGTCATATTCTAACTTTGATTAATGAAAGAAATGTGTCCTAAACTACCTGATTCACTCTTTTACTGAAAAGGAAAAGGTGTAACTATTTAATCAAATAAATCCACTCTTTTTCTTTAAAGTAAAATCACACTCCTATTTACACTTGTGTGGAAAGTAAAATCACACTCCTAACTTAAAAAGGAAATTTGCTTCACATGTTTATTGTAAAAGGAAACACACTTTGCTTAGAAAGGAAATGACTTTGGAATAAGGAAATGACTTTTGAACTATGAATTTGTTTTGATGTTTTATGAATGAATACAAACATTAACAGGATTCTGATTAGTTATAATAGAGAGTTAATATAACATAGTATAAATATCGTACATAGTTCTTGGTTTTAAGGAGAGTGGACCCTTGCTCCTCTCAGACTCAAAACTAAAGATTATTTAATTCTAGAAACTAAAGTGATAATTCATAAAACTGAAATGATTACAATTTGGATAAAACTTGTAAATATGCTTATACGTATCTTTCCTCTATTCTCTAATAATTTTCAATGAAAAAAGTCTTTAACTTATATACTAATACAATCAACTCAAAATAGGATGTAAAGAAATAGGATTCCTTAGTCAATCCACTCATCCAAAGATAGGAGATTGGATTTCCAAGAGATCTACTTATTTTTATGAAATAGATATACTATCCTATAATAGCCCTAAGATCTAAATATATACGACTTTATCAAAAGCAAATCATAAAAAATAGTAGGTGGGTATTTTTCTCATTTGACTCTAGCTAGAATGATTCTCTCTCATCTTATCTACCTGCCAACTTCCCCATTTGTATCTTTATCTACACATAATCCATGGAATTGACCTTGCAGAGTCGATAGGAATGAGCCTATGGAGTTCGTAGAAACAAGCATGTGGAGTCCATAGAGACAAGCCTGCAAAGTCCATAGAAATAAGCCTATAGAGTCCATAGAGACAAGCTTGTGGAGTCTGTAGAAACAAGCCTATAGAGTCCATAGAAACAAGCCTATGTGAGTTCGTAGTTCTGCTGGATGGAGATCAAAATTGAACTTTCACTATACATTGCCTGTGTCTTCTTCTTGAGCATTCTTCACAACAAAAATCACTAAAAAATGCTATGTATTAGACATTCATGACAAAGTAAAGGTTTAGTCTTTGGTTTAGTATAAATAAGACAAATATCTACATTCCATGTAATAGCTATCTAATAATCTATGATTTACATAAGATAATATCCTTAGAGAGATGAATTAATGGAAATAACATGTCAATAATGATCCAAATTCTGATCTCATCAGTAGAGATTTTTGGGTGTTCTACATTGATGATGTTTACACCTAATATACTTAATTTACCATCTTTCCCCTTTCTTCTTTCATGCATTCTCTCATTTCTCCTTCCACATGATTTACTTTTTCTGGTCTCTGCTCTTGGTTCTCTAGAGCATCCTCTCTAATGGGAACCTAATCTCTTTCACTCACCTCTTCTTCCTCCAATATAGTTTTTAGCTTCTCGAGTCTTTGTCCTTTTTCTTAGGTTGCATTACCCTTCATGGAGCTTGAAGGTGAATGCATGGCCATCCCACCTTCCCAAAAGAATATGTAATTATAGGAAATTTTACTTCAGCTTTTCAAGCTTCAATAGTTCGTTAATGACATACCTATAATTCTACAACTCCAAATACTTTCATGTCTTTCCACCAATTTAGACTTAAAAATCTCTCTTCTCGGCTAGATAATAACTTTCGTGACTTTGCCAATGATGTACCCACTCTGATCTACTTAAGAATTGATTGATTTGATTTTGGTGTGATCTCTAGTTCTCTGGTTCATTACTTGTTCTTTGCACTAGGACTTCAAAAATTAATGCAAGGTAAAGCATGAAATGGATTTAACATTCTTATTTATAGGATCTTTGTGTGGGGGGGGGGGGGGGGGGGGGGGGGGGGGGGTTGGGTTGGGGGTGGGGGGTTACCTTCATTAATTCCTTCCCTCTTCCCATCACTTTGTAATCATAAATGCAAATATTTTCATGACCACTAAATTTTAAACCTTACCTTACATAACTAATGCCTTAATAGTTTATCCAATCTCATCCTTGGCATGCTTTTCACCATAACTAATCTTATTACATTAATATCATGTCCCTTCTTGTGCTTTTCTTTGAAATGGGTGACATTTGGATCCTGCCCTTTTGAGGTGGTGGAAGACACTTGTCCCTTTTTAAATTTATAGCATGTGGTGGGAACCTTACTCATTAGTGCATTCAATGGCTCTCGTGCCCTTAATAACTCACACACCTATACAACTTGTGTGCCCAAATATCTTATGCACCCATTTACTTGCACACTTTTTATTTTTAAATTTACATGTAACTTCTTACCCTACACTAAAATGGTTCATGGTCCTTCATAAAAATAACAACATAGAAACACAAATTATCAAGAAAAAAAGTTACATGTAATCGAGGTAACAATTTTATTAAAATTAGGAAATCCTAATCTACTAGCATAATCCTTATTGATTATAAAATTTAGTTATTATAATGTGAAATATGGTTGAAGTCAACTCCCATTATAGTGCCCTGGGAGGAACTAACCATCCATGCATTGTAACTGATAGGCCCT
This sequence comes from Torreya grandis, assembly GCA_037957365.1. Taxonomy (NCBI): domain Eukaryota; kingdom Viridiplantae; phylum Streptophyta; class Pinopsida; order Cupressales; family Taxaceae; genus Torreya; species Torreya grandis. The sequence goes on along the minus strand of JARHVA010001110.1, from coordinate 3,166,457 downwards.
TATAGGTCAAATACTATGTATTACAAATGGACCATCCCAATGGATACGGAGATTTCTAGGGTGGCACACAAAATTAGAGTCATATAATTAGACCTTCATGCCTAGAGAAAAAATCTTGTTTTTGATATGACGATCATGCCATGCCATCTGCTTTCATTTTTCTACATCCTAACTTTGGTGAATGAGGAAACATGTCTCATCTAATTACATTAATACATCCAAATTCACTTTCAAGGATGCCTCATTATCCAATTTTCCTACACATCAAATGCAGAGAGATTATACCAAGAACTCTATTGGCAACACTTCTTACTTGCCATATAGCAAGTTGAATGGCATGCTTTTGTTTAGGCATTTATAGGTAGTTTAGTATACACAAAGTACTGTAGACACCCTATCATCCTAGTCAGTCTGGCCAACATTATAGATTTTTGTTAAAGTGGTACCAAGGATCTTATTGAAAGCTTAATCAATTCTATTGGCTTGTGGGTGGTATGGTGGTCTTGTGGTTCATTATCATGAAATTAGCTAGCAAGATGTGTATGACTTCATTTAAAAAGTGGGTTCCTCGATCATTAGTGAAACTTATGGGACACACAAACCATGTTATAAAATTATCCTAGTTGAATCACATGGTAGTTTCTATGGTACAGTCCTTTGTTAGGGTCACTTTATCCTAATGTGTGAAGTAGTTGGTTGATACAATGATGTATTGAGAACCTATTTGTCATCCTAGTGGATTGATGGGCCCCACAAAATCAATAGCCCATTTTTCAAATGGTTCATAAAAAGAGATGGGTTACAAAGGCATAAAACCTTGTATATTAGGTTTACCTACGCACTACCATATATCACATTGCCTAACATACACTTTAGAATCTTTGAATATAGGTAGCCACCAAAGTCCAACTAGCAACACCTTGTGTGTGGTATCTTCTCTAAGATAGTGTTCTCAATTAATGCTTTCATGAACTTTTTGTAGTACTTCAGGGTGCTCATGTTGCATTACATAATGGTGAATTACCTCATCTTGATCCATATTACAAAGGTCTCATGCTTGAGATGATAATATGTATCACAAACCATGTGTCAGGGATGCGAAACACCGGAAGCATACAATTGATTACCAAATACCAAGCAACTATAATATTCAGAAATAACCAGATTCACCAAGTAACTAGAATTCAAAATAACACAGCATATGAGAGGCAATACACAACTTGTATTAACACTTTATACAGAAAAGAATACAATAGAGAATATCCCACATCTTCTCCACCACCTTACAGAGGTTTCCCACACCTCAAGTGAACAGTAAATCTTCTCCCCAAAGCTCTCCCTCTCACAGGTCCCAACACCCAACTCAAATACAGAGTTGGTGTTCACCTCCCGTGCTCCACGCACACCACAAGTGCTCCACGCACTCCACAAGCACTCCACGTGCTCCACAAGTACTCAAGGTACTTCAAGTAGATCTCCCATGAACCTGCAATAACCTGCACTTCAACAAACCATACTTATGGAAGGAACTCCCTTGCCTTCCTATCTTGCTCTATTCGAGTACACACCTGTACTCCAAGTAGATCCTGCCTGATACTGCTCCCTGTTGTGTTGCTGTCTATATGATCTTGCACACCTGCAAATCAAACAACGGTTCTACTCACCTGTGAACCTTGACCTTGCACACACATACACCTGCAGATCAACGATCTTACTTACCATGTAGATCTCCTATATAGGCCATGCAACTGTGACCAAGATCCTACACTCCTGAAGAATCCAGCTGACTCTCCAAACTAGCACCAACACACCTGGTACTGCTGTGGAACTAGGAGGAACACCTTTGCTCACCTCACACACAGAAGGAGCAAACTTTGCTCAACTCAAACTAGCCCCCTTTTCCAATACAACCATGAGTCTATTATATAGATCTCATCAAACAATAATTAGAAATCTAATTACAATAATTAGATCCGCAGCTCTCAGTTTAAAAATAGATCTCTTCATGCAAACACTTGGTTCGTTAGCTAACTGCCCGTAATAAAAGTAGTCCGAACCACACAGGCGACCGACGTCGGTCCCTATCTGCCTGCAGGTGATCGACGTCGGCCGATATATGACCGATGTCAGTTGCTTCTCTATGCTATCCTGCCGACGTTGGCTGATCAGACCGACCCCAACTTCTCTACAACTCAGCAACCTTCAACAACCTCCTCTCCTTTTTGCATCAGTGAAGCTTTTAGCTCCACAATCCTAACAATCTCCCACTTGGAGATAAATAGCTGCATTGTACCTGTACCTGTACTCTATCTTATCTATTTCCTAGTTTTTATCCCTCTTCAAGCTCCCACCTGAAGACAACCCACCACACATCCCGTGGTGTACCACCTGTCATCCGAGTACCCTGCCACATCCGAACCTACAACACCTGTAGTGAAGTCCTAACCCTGCATAGCAACACCTGCTGCTGGTCCCTCTCAAAAAACCTGAGAACCCACTTCCCTGAATTGGCTCCTAACTCTGACAGCTCCCACTGCATGAGAATACTCAGGTCTATACCAGACCTCATGTGATTTTAGACACTGTACCTGTCCAGCCCTTAGTGTGCTCCGGCTCTGCATCCCAAACCTCACCAACACCTGATTCACATTAGCTCCCACTCAAGACAAAATCAACCTGTGATCTCCATGCCTCCCATGTCAAAGAATTCTGCTGCTCCAAACTCCTCATGACATGACACTGAACTAATCTTACCCTTAGCTCAGCAAAACCCTGTATGTACACCCCTGCTAGCTAGCATACTATCCACATACAGCAATAGAATGATGTTGCAATCATCATCCCCTGGTAAGTCAAACCACAGTAGTTACCCTAACACTGACTAGAGTCATGCTCTGTCCTCCACCTGTCAAAACTTGTACCACTGTCCTGCAGCTCCTCAAGACCATATGCCTGGTCTTCCGTCTCATGTATCCGTTCTCTCTATTCTTCTACTAAGGAATCCATTCGTCTCTGTGCTTTCATCCAGTTGGCAAACCTACCAAAACACCCATCTGGTTCTACATCATATCCCTGCCTAGCTCCCACCTGTTTCCTGGATCCTTCCTGCTTTACAATCAGCAACAAGTATAAAGAAGAGGAACAACAAATTTGAGGGCCTACTTACACCTTCAGTCCTTCGTATGGGTGTTTGAGACTCCTTGACAACATGGTGTCCACCCAAAATTTGTTACAATGACCGACCTCGGCCACCCCATAGTCTGCATCCGACCAACGTCGGTTCCATGCATCTGTCCCTGACTACCAACCTGCCAGCACTGGTGTCCCTGCTGCCGACGTCGGTCCTCCTGACCAACATCAGTCTTACATACTGCCGACGTCGGTCCCATGACTGACGTCGGTCTTACCCTGCCGGACACTGCAGGCTTCGGTCTGGACATGACCGACATCGGCACCTGTCTGTTCGACGCCGGTTCCTCCTGACCGATGCCGGTACCTGTGTTCACCTGTGAGTGATGACTTTTTACCTGCGAGCTCCTTTGAATCAAAATCCCATGTCCAAACTGCTCTGCTCAGAAGTATCCAGCCTCATCCACTGATTTCTGTCCGCCATCTCCTCCAAGAACACCAGGGCTTTCCAGTTCTTAAGCCTGTCAAATATATCTGTCTTCCGCTTAAGAACATGCATCTCCTTCCTGCTCATGTGACCAAGCCTACGAAGCCACGTCTCCGCAACAGAAGAAGAATCAATAATATAAATAAGTAGATAAAGTATACCTATTTTCTTACCATCAGCTAATTCAAGTGCTACCGCTGTGAGAGTTCTTGTGCATCTCTCATCACCCAATATTTCTGAAGAAATTAGCCATATCTCCAAACCTGGGACCTGCATGACCTTCATCAACACCTGTGTGTTGGTTGCCTGCAATTTCAGCTTCATTTCCACTTTGCCAATTCTTTGGCAAGGCTCACCAGCTCCTCTACCTGGGGCTGCATGGAAAGAGGCAACCAAATCTTTTATCCAAGATTCAACTTTATCCAAGAAACCTGCAAACACATCCTGTGCAATAACACCTGCTACATCTGTATCTTCAGTTTCTTCATGCTGCTCTGCTACCAACCAACAATGTTCTTTTACCTGCTCTTTCTTTCCATAGGACCGTGAGTGACCATCTGTGCTTTTCAACTCCTCCATTCTTAGCTTACTTTCATCTGCCATTGCCCTACTCCCACTCAATCAGAAACCCCTGAGAGTGACCTGTAACCAAACACAACCCTGCTTCCTGCAACCTTAGCTCTGATACCACTTGTTGGTATCAAGCTCAAGAACCTACAACCAAGGCTCTGATACCACTTGTCAGGGATGCAAAACACCGGAAGCATACAATTGATTACCAAATACCAAGCAACTATAATATGCGGAAATAACCAGATTCATCAAGTAACTAGAATTCAGAATAACACAGCATATGAGAGACAATACACAACTTGTATTAACACTTTATATAGAAAAGAATACAATAGAGAATATCCCACATCTTCTCCACCACCTTACAGAGGTTTCCCACACCTCAAGTGAACAGTAAATCTTCTCCCCAAAGCTCTCCCTCTCATAGGTCCCAACACCCAACTCAAATACAAAGTTGGTGTTCACCTCCCGTGCTCCACGCACACCACAAGTGCTCCATGCACTCCACAAGCACTCCACGTGCTCCACAAGTACTCAAGGTACTTCAAGTAGATCTCCAATGAACCTGCAATAACCTGCACTTCAACAGACCATACTTATGGAAGGAACTCCCTTGCCTTCCTGTCTTGCTCTATCCGAGTACACACCTGTACTCCAAGTAGATCCTGCCTGATACTGCTCCCTGTTGTGTTGCTGTTTATATGATCTTGCACACCTGCAAATCAAACAACGGTTTTGCTCACCTGTGAACCTTGACCTTGCACACACATACACCTACAGATCAATGATCTTACTTACCATGTAGATCTCCTATATAGGCCATGCAATTGTGACCAAGATCCTACACTCCTGAAGAATCCAGCTGACTCTCCAAACCAGCACCAACACACCTGGTACTGCTGTGGAACTAGGAGGAACACCCTTGCTCACCTCACACACAGAAGGAGCAAAATTTGCTCAACTCAAACTAGCCCCCTTTTCCAACACAACCATGAGTCTATTATATAGATCTCATCAAACAATAATTAGACATCTAATTACAATAATTAGATCCGCAGCTCTCAATCTAAAAATAGATCTCTTCATGCAAACACTTGGTTCGTTAGCTAACTGTCTGTAATAAATGTAGTCCGAACCACACAGGTGACCGACGTCGGTCCCTGTCTGCCTAGAGGTGACCGACGTAGGCCGATATATGACCGACGTCGGTTGCTTCTCTATGCTATCCTGCCGACGTCGGCTGATCAGACCGACCCCAACTTCTCTGCAACTCAGCAACCTTCAGCAACCTCCTCTCCTGTTTGCATCAGTGAAGCTTTTAGCTCCACAATCCTAACACCATGAGTTTCTTTTTCTCTGGCATGGTGAGAGAGTCAAAAATGGAACTAGTGTTTAAAAATGTTGTAATATCTTCTAGTTATTTAAGTACTTGTGAAATGAAAAATAAATATACATTAGGAAGATCATATTATATGGCACATGGGGATTCTCCATTCTTAATTTGGGATAGGTGGTTAGGTCTATAGTTAGCCTTTCTTGGTTTTACCATTACAAAAAATTAGAATTATCAAAATAAGACAATCTAGTGACAAATTCTTCCATGTAACATTGGTTTGTTGACAAGGTATTTCAAGGCCTCATGATCTATATAGAATGTAAAAGGAGTGGCCAGAAGATACTACCTAAAATTTATTAAATCATAGACCATATACAAAGCTTCATGCTCCATGGTGGTATAATTTATTTTAGCTGGTGTCAACTTCCTACTAGCAAATTAAATGGGGTGATCTAGGTGACCATCACCAGGTTGTGTAAGGATTACACTAACAACCGTATGAGATGCATCAACATAGACATGAAAAGGCTTTGTCTAATCAAAGAATTCTAGGATAGGAGTAGTAACCAACTTTTACTTAAGTGTTTCAAAAGTTTCCTTACAATAATTGGTCCATATGAACTACTCATTGTGCTTTAAAAGTTCTTCTAGAGGCACGACAATCTTGGCATAACCATGAATGAACTTTATGTAATAACCCATGTGCCCTATGAAGGCATGTACATCATGCTAAGTCTTGGGTGATAGCAGATGAAGAACCACAAATACCTTTGTTGGGTCCACTAGGAGTCCTTCATTATAAATAATATGCCCAATAAGAATGCCAAAAGGTGTTGTGAATAGGTACCTCTTAAAATTTAACAAAATTTATAATAGCTGATAGTGCTCAAGCATGAGTCTAAGATTAACACAATGTTCCTTGACCAACCTATATGCCATTTAGTCATCCAAGTAGACTTGGAGGAATTTGTGAGTGAAATATTTAAAATCTTCAACTGCTACCCATGAAAACACTACTGGGGCATTTTTTAATCTGAAAGGCTTAATGGTATAGGCAAAAGATCCCCATTATGTAACAAAATTTGTTTTAGATTGGTCTTCCTCAATGATGGACTTAATAGTACCTTGAGAATATATTTTTAAAAGAGTACACTTCAAAACCAGTAACACCTTCTAAGATTTCCTCCATGAAAGGCATCGAAAAGGGATCAGTCACACAAGATGTGTTGAGTACTATGTATTCCAGATAGATATAGATACATCCATCATTTTTGAAACTACTATTTATTAGACTGACCTAATTAGATTTGGCCATAGGAATGATTACTTTGATTTAGATAATACTATCGATCTCTTCCTTAACACATCCCCATAGGTTAGGATTCATTTTGTAGGGTCATTTTTTCACTGATCGAGCAACATCAACTAGATTAATGTGCATCTTCCCTAAAGATAGATGGAATCCCTTTATTTTTCTATAGCTCTTCAGGAAACCATCTTGGTATTCTTTCAATAACTTAAATATTTGTGAGATTTCTATTTCATTTCAATAGTTTTTAAGTATCACCATTTTTAGTTCTTGTTCCATACCAATGTTACATTGTATAGTTTGAATAGGTCTATGACAAGAGTTATTTATTTAGAGACTTGTATCTTAAATATTTCATGTACCAATGCTTGTAGGAACTATTAGTGTAGGTTTTTATTTTTCCCTATTTATTAATTAGGGAATATTATATATTTGTGCATACATGGATTTTTCCTACATTCATGGGATAGGCTAGCTTATGTAGAGATTGTGTGTCATATTTGTGTCATAAGGTGTCATAAGAATGTCATAAGTGACTCCTTTGACTGGCTATTCTGGGTATGGGAGTTACTTCTCTATTCTTAGCACCTTGTCACCACCTTTTTTGGAGTCTATTCTTGGGGTGCTTTGACCACCTTTTGTGGAGGAGTCTATTCTTCGGGTGCTTTGACCACCATTTGTGGAGGATTTACTTACTAGCTCTCCTATATGTATTCTTCATTTTGGCCATTTCATGTTAATCAGATTTTGGTTTTCTTCATTTTGTCTTGTGCAATTTATCTTCTTATTTTCAAATTGCTTTAGCATCTTGTGGTGTGCACTTGTTCATCTTGTGTGATCACGTCTCCATTGCACTCGCTTTACCCAGATTTTGGCAACAACTTCGATATGGTATCAGAGCTTTCTCGGTAATCTTGTGTATGATCATGCTTTTAGCTTATTTTGAAATCAAGAGGAGTGGAGTTTTTTATTTTTAGATTTGATCAAAAATAAAAAATAAATATATCATTTCTAGTATCTTTGGCCTTTGGGTGTCTTGATTGGTCTGTAGTAGCTTTAGTAAGGCGGAGGAATTATTTTTGTTTTGCAAAAATCTACTTTTTGTTTGTTGATCTGGTAGAAAGGGTGAAGATTTCCAACCCATATCAGGCACTGCCCACTCAAAATCAAAAAAAAATAGTTGTTGCCCAGTCTTCTACCACACCAACTTCAACTCCAGCTACGTGTAGCAAATAGCAAAAAAAAGAGGCACACTTTTGCAGTCCGTACAGTGCACTTATGCAGTCTATACGATGCACTTCTCAGTGGTACAATGCACCAACTTCCTTCAACTTTTGCAAGCATTCAGCCTGGTTCCTTCTAGCTTCTATGCCTAGTCTTTTGAGCTTCAATTCTGCCCTCCATCAGGACGTACGAAGCCTTAGATAGTCTAGAAATAGGTCCACTTTTATTTTTTGTCTTTTTTGAAGATAAAATCTGAGCTGCACTCTGTTCCCTAAAATTGGTGCTTTTCCTCTTTGGCTTCCAATGCCTTCTTTAGTGGGCCCACTCTCCCACTCTCTTTTTTTTTTAATAAATCTGTCTTTTAATTATTCTGATATTCTTAAAATTAGTAATTTGAATGTTTGATTTAAAATCAAATTTGAAATTAGCATTCAAAAAGGCAGTTTAGAGGTTTAATTTAAAACTTGTATCTTCGACCTACGAAGACGAAGGGTGAGGCTCAGGTTGGTAGGAGGCCAATTCCCCCTCACACAAACCTCATTTGGATTCCTCATTTTGTGTCAAATCTAGTGAGTGGTTAGAAGGCCACTTTCTCTCTTTATAACAGGCATTTTTTTAATGTTTTAGTGCTTTTTTTTACAAAAACACTAGTTTACGAGAAAATTGTAACTTTAAAATCTTGCAAATGGTAGCTTAGTTTTGGGTACCATTTTTTGCAAAAGTGATTTTAATTCAATTTTATATAGTGTAGACTTATTAATTATCAAAAATGCACTAGTTTATAAAGTGCCAAAAAATTTGGGTCTCCTGGGACGCATTTTCGACTGAGTCTGACATCCTGTTTGCTCTAAGTCTTGCATTTTCAGCTGAGTCTGATGTCTTTTTAGCATGAACTTGCATATTTGGGGGGGCTCAACATTTTGGGGGGGTGTGATTTCTTTTAACAACTTGCTTTCATTCTCCTTTCTGCATAAATTCACAACTTGCAATCAACTCAACTTCACCTAAATTCAGCTAAAAATAGATTCTTTTCAACTTAAACCCCTAACACCCTTCAACTATCATGAATGGAAAGTCAAAATGTCAATCATTCTTAGAAGAAAAGGGTTGTATAGGATCACCATGGGTACAGAAGTAGAACCCAACACAGATGCTGAAAAGGTTAAGTGGTACAACCGTAGTGATGAAGCCTTTGGGTTATTGAGCTTGTCTGTGTCTCGAAAACTTCTCTTCCACTTAGAATCCTCCCAAACTCCTAATAACATATGGGACACCTTAGAAAAGTTTTTTGGGATGCTTAATGAGATGAGAGGTCATGATCTTGAAAACAAACTCATAAGTCTAAGTCATAGCAACTTTGGCACCCTACAGGACTTCTTCACTAAGTTTAAGGCCCTTAGATTGCAATTGAAATAATGTGGGATATATATGAAAGATGATCAACTAATACTTTCTATTCTCGCAAAGCTAGGTCCAAGCTATTCAGTCTTTGTCTCCACTTTCCATGCCACTAAAAGTGCCCTTGGCACTACATGGAAAATGCCTTCTTTGGATTCATTCATTGCCGACTTAACTAGGGAGGAATATAAGCTAATTCAAATGGGCACAATGAAGTCTACTCAACCCCAAGCTTTGATATCTAGAAATGGTAAGGATAAGACTTCAACAAAAGAGAAGAAGAAAAAGAACAAGGACCAGGAGAAGAAGAAAGAAAACACCAATCCTGCCAAAAACAACACTAAGACTTCCTCTTCCAATGCTAAACCTAAGAAGGAGAAGGTTAAGTGTGCCTATTGTAAAAAGACAGGGCATGATGAACACAAGTGCATGAAGAAACAAATAGATCACCTAAATCATCTTCTAGAGAATAACAACATAGGTGTTCCTAAGTCCATCAAGCATAATTCATCAACCCAAGATTCTACTAAGGCAAAAGGCAAGGGTAGGGAGAAAGAAAAGGGCAAGGCCCTTGTAGTAGCTGTAGTTTCTACATCTTCATAGGTCATAGACTCAAGTGCTTCTCACCACATGGGCTCTTCACTAGTTGAGTTTTCATCTTTAGAGCCTTGTAGCATGACTTCAATTAGTTTGGGTGATGACACATCAGTTTCTGTTTCAGGGAGAGGGTCAGTTGAAATGGAAGGAGGAACATTCAATAATGTTCTAAGTGTTCCTTCTCTTTCAACCAATCTCCTATTAGTGTCTATCAGGGAGTTACATAGTGATACTACAGTGGCAGTGGGTAGGGCAAATCACCAAGCTAGGTTATACACCTTCTCACATTTTGCATCAGATTCTTCTCCGACAACATTGCTGACTCATTCAGATGGAGTTAGCCAATTGTGGCATGAGTGGTTTGGCCACCTTAACTACCGCTATCTTGAGCAACTTTGCAAAAATGACATGGTCATTGGCTTGCCTCGTGTCCAATTCTCAAAAGGACTTTGCAAGGGGTACTCCCTTGGGAAGCATCCCGAAGTAAAATTTGACAAAGGCAAAGCTTGGAGGGCTTCACAACCTTTGGAGTTAGTCCATAGTGATGTATCGGGACCCTTTCCCAAACCATCTTTCATAAGGTCCAAATACATCCTCACTTTCATTGATGATTTCTCTAGGTACACTTGGATATATTTTCTCAAACAAAAGTCTGAAGTGTACGAAAAATTTATAGACTTCAAGGCTCTTGTTGAGAAACACAGTGATAAATCCATCAAGGTTCTTTGAACTGATAATGGAGGGGAGTATGTCAGCATCAGGTTTGAGTAGTTTTGCACCACATAGGGGATTGATTTGTAGTACATAGTCACTTACAGTCCTTCACAAAATGGGGTTGCAGAATGCAAAAATAGGTTCTTGAAAGAGATGGGTAGCTGTATGACTCACTCGAAATCCTTAGCACCACATTACTGGGCCAAAGCCATCAATTTTCCTTGCTATATTAAAAATAGGGTTCCTCACAAATCTTTGAAAGGGATAACACCCTTTGGATCTTGGCATAAAAGGAAACCTGATGTTGAGCACCTTAGAGTTTTTAGATCTCCAACCATGACCCACATTCCAAAGAAGAAACATAAAGCTATGGAACGTCAGTCCAAGCCTTGCATCTTTGTAGGATATCTAGATGGTATAAAGGGATATCGACTTATAGATCTTGTCACTCATGAGTTGTTCATCGAGAGAAGTGTCCATTTTCAGGAGAGTCCTACTTGACACTTCTTCTCCCTCATTAGATCTACTTCTTCATGATGATTCCTCATCAGATTCAGATCAGCCACAACAGGGTCTTGAGCCAGAGACATCTTCTTCTTCTTTGAGTTCAGACAATGAGGACAGTGATGCAGAGTTATCCTCCTCTAGTTAGTTAGAGGATGAAGAATTAGCACCTGACTTGCCCACTTTTGGGCCACTTTGGGCTAGACAGACACTTGAGAGTGTTGGCACTTGGGCAGGAGATCTCACAGATGACAAATGTACTAGGGGGATTTTTAGAGAGATCCACATGCCTTCTTTGCTACAGTTTTAGATCCACAGTCTTTTTGAGAGGCATCAGTGAGATAGTGCTATGGAGGAAGAATATTCTTCCTTAATCAAAAATCACACTTGGGATTTGACTTCACTTCCTAAGGGAATAAAGATGGTTCGATGTAGGTGGATATATCAGACCAAGTTTGCAGCAGATGGTTCGGTTGATAAGTATAAGGCATGATTGGTCGCCAAGGGTTTCTCATAAGTGGTAGGTATTGACTACTCAGAGACCTTTGCACCCGTCGTAAAGTTGACTTCTATCCAACTCACCTTGGCTATTGCCACATCACATGGTTGGGATGTGCATCAGATGGATGTGAAGAGTGCCTTTCTTCACGGAGACCTAGAGGAGGAGATCTACATGGAGCAGCCGCCAGGATTTGTTCAGGATTCTTCCTTAGTATGCGGACTTAGGAAATCTATTTATGGCCTCAAACAGGCCCCTCAGGCTTGGTATGCCAAGATGGATTCCTTCCTTCTCACAGCAGGTTTCACTAGGTGCCATTCTGATCCCAATGTATACTTCTTATAGCAGGCTGATTCACTCTTGATTTTTATTCTATATGTTGATGACCTTTTGATCATCGGGAGTTCTTCATCGGCTATTGCAGTGGTGAAGGCATCTCTCCAAGATATATTTGACATGATAGACTTAGGTTTGTTGCACTACTTCCTTGGCATCAAGATCTCATAGTCAGATTCAAGGATTTCTCTTGCACAGCCTAAGTATGGTCTTGACTTATTGGCTCAATTTCACATGGCTAATTGTAAGCCATCTCTGACTCCCTTTCTATCAGGAGTCAAGCTTGAGGTTGATTGTTCTTCACCATTGGTTGATGCCACTCAGTATCGACAACTTGTTGGAAGTCTCATCTACTTGACTCACACCAGGCCCAACATATCATATGCAGTAGGACTTGTCTCCAGATTCATGCAGGAACCCCATGAGCTGCATTGGAAAGTAGCTAAGAGGATCTTCCATTACATATAGGGTTCACATAGATATGGGATTCATTACAAATTTGGCATAGAGGTTTACTTGGTTGGATATACAGATTCAGACTGGGTTGGTGATTCACAGACTCGCAAGTCCACTTTTGGTTACAATATCTCTCTAGGTTTTGGTCTTATCAGTTGGTCTAGCAAGAAGCAAAATGCTATTGCTATATCATCCACAGAGGTAGAGTACATGGGAGTTATTAATGTAGCTACTGAGGCTATTTGACTTTAGGGGATTCTTTCTGAGTTTGGCATTCCTATCAAGTGGCCCACCATCATTTATTTTGACAACTAGAGTACCATTCAAATTTGTAGGAATCTGGTTCAGCACCAGCGAACCAAGCACATAGAGATTCACATGAATTTCATTCAGGAGTTTATTCATATTTAGGTCATTAACTTAATATTTTGCCAATCTTCAGAGCAGGTTGAAGACATCTTCACCAAACCTTTCACCTGGAGCACGTTCATTCATCTATGAGCTCTTCTTGGGGTGTGGTCTACATCTACAGTAGCATCATCTTCAGGGGGGCCTTCTACCTCTTACTTTCTTTTATGTCTCTCTTTTGGGGGGGAGTTTTTTCCTACAGTTTTTCTCCTTTTCTCTATCTTATGGGAGATTTCATTTGTACATGGGTACCTCAACAGGCCTAGTTGTTGGGACCCATTTTTTATTTCCACACTGTCCACCTAAGTTGTGCTTATGGGGGGGTAATAGTGTAGGTTTTTATTTTTTCCTATTTATTAATTAGGGAATATTATATATTTGTGCATACATGGAGTTTTCTTCCATTCGTGGGATAGGCTAGCTTATGTGGAGATTATGTGTCATATTTGTGTCATAAGGTGTCATAAGAATGTCATAAGTGACTCCTTTGACTAGCTATTCCAGGTATGGGAGTTGCTTCTCTATTCTTAGCACCTTGTCACCACCTTTTCTGGAGGAGTCTATTCTTAGGGTGATTTGACCACCTTTTGTGAAGGAGTCTATTCTTGGGGTGCTTTAACCACCATTTGTGGAGGAGTTACTTACTAGCTCTCCTAAATGTATTCTTCATTTTGGCCATTTCATGTTAATCAGATTTTGGTTTTCTCCATTTTGTCTTGTGCAATTTATCTTCTTATTTTCAAATTGCTTTAGCATCTTGTGGTGTGCACTTGTTCATCTTGTGTGATCATGTCTCCATTGCACTCACGTTATCCAGATTCGGGCAACAACTGCAATAGGAACATCTAAGTGGTTGGTTATGGGGTCAAGTGAATTAGATCCCTCACCTTAATGAACTTGAAAGATGAGTTTTTGATTTCCCAAGATAATTTCTTTATGTCATGCTTCATTAGGAAATGGAGTACGTGCATGAGGTGGAGATGTTTAAGGTTCATTGAAAAAGTGTAAAGGTTCTTTATGTTCCTAATGGATGTTATGTAGGTGGTGTTTTAGAAGACTTGGGTCTCTGAGTACCAATTCATATATAACTTGGAGAGTAAGGTGCAAGTCCATCCTTGGTGAGGAATAGGAAAGTGTCGATGTCATGGTTTCCTTTAGTAATTACTAGAACTTGGTTCACATGTGTCACTCTTCATGAATATAACAGTCTAGTGCCTATGTGCGTAGGGTTTCATAGAATGTATGTACTCATAGGCAATCTGGTAGGTATGTTTCCTCATTTTTCCATATTATCTCACAAGCTTCAATGTGAGGTTTTAGTGCTTACATGCTACTATAACTAATTGTTCCCCTAACCTTATTATCATGATGAAATCTATGGTGTAGAGTAGATCACAATTGATCCCAGTACAAGAGGCTCTTTTTATGAGTATGCCACCATTAGCAGTGGTGCCATAAAAAATGTGATCTAATGACCTCATTTAGTCATTCTTTGTATTATAGAACTCTTTGAGACATTGGACAAAGTCATGTACCTCCATTTGTCCTTGTAAATATGGGGATTCATCAAGTATTTCTAGTGGTGGTCCTATCAATGGCCTTCTCATTGATAAACCCATGAGGTAAACAAACTTGTGATGTTTATGGAGTGGGTGTAGGAGGTTATCTCAATTGTTGATGGTGCTACATACTCTTCCAGTGAGATCATAATCACCATGGGCTCAAAATTTACATGCATTACTTGTAGTATCAAAAATTGACTAAGTATTCATCCAACATAGAATTCCATCTAGGGTTGGATCATGTTGCTCATCATTTTGGGCTATGACATTTTATAAATGATTGATTTCTTCATCCACATTGATAGCTTCTATATAAAGGGGTCCTTGTGCTTGATATAATGGTATTCCAATGTGATAATTAGTGTTCTCAAAGATAATATAGTGATTTTTAAATCTCATTTCAACATTATTCTCATAAAACCAAGGCTTTCCTAGTAGGGTTGGGTAATCATCAAATTTGGCTAACACTAGAACCTCAAAATCTACTTTGAATGGTACTCCAAGTCTATCAACTATGGTGTTCTTGAATACCCCAATCAGATGATCATGAGTCTTATTATCTATGAATAAGACATAAGGTGACGGTTGTAGCATTAGACTAGACATTTTACACCGTGTGTCCTTAGTGAGGACATTAACTTCTATGCTAGTATCCACCAAAATGTCCCTAATTACCCATCTATCGATGGTAGTGTTAACCAAGATTTCTCTATCTTTCAAGGGAGTAGATGAACTAGGAGTGTCCTAACACTAAGTATGATTTAAATATAAATCCTCACTTTGTCAAATGATATGAGGGTGAACCTCATTTGGTATTCAGGCATGACGCTTAAGCTAAGTACTGAGTTATGGGATGATATCTGCATCCAACATCCACTTACATAGTTCTTGGAAGTTTTCCCAGGGCATAGTTTGGAGATCAACTTCTCTTTACATAGTAACATGCTATGTTACATTATTATCTTTGATGTATTGTATATTTATTTGGATCTCTCATGTGAGTGCCATTGTATCCTAAAGGACATCTTTTTGATGTTGAGCTTCAGGGTACTTTCTAGCTTGTAGTTATTCTCATTGTACCTTTTCCACCAGATTAGCTAATTGGGTCTATCCCTCGCTATAGGTGGTACTATTTACTTGTTGAGCAATGGGGATGGTTGGGAATGCATGCCATTTTGGTTTATTAATTCAAATCATACCAACTCAATTTTCATTCTACTCCTTGGAGATAGCCACATAAAGATTAGGACATTCTTCCAATCGATGATCCTTTTTGAAAAACACACATGTTAGGTATTTTAGGTAATCCCTCTAATAGTGATCTGGTGACCCACATTTATAGCAAGTACTGGGTGTAAATCATCCACATCCTCCCCCTCACCCATGGTATCCACATTTGTCTTGGGTATTAGTGACTGAGGTTTGGTGCATGCCATGTGTTCGAGCTTCATGGATATCACTAATCAATCAACAAACATTGGTGTCATGAGTGTAGGTATCAAAAATTTTACAATACTCAGACACCTTAGTATGTGTAGCCCATTATAGAAGAGGACACAAATTAACATCATGTTCCTCATGGAAAATTTCACATGTTTGCTTCAATACTTCATAGATGTTCTTTCATGAGTAGTTGCTCCTCGTATGCCTTACATTTTCACAATCAATACACCAGACACCACTACATGTTTCATGTGTATTTTTGGCTATTAAAATTTCTAGTTATGATGACATTGAGTCTCTCTAGGCCTCCATGAATAAACTAATCCTGATGTCAATGATTCTAACTTATTTAGCACAGAGAGCAACTTATAAGGCCTCATGTGGGCTAGTGAAGGTTCATTATGATAGGGTCCATTGAAAAGGTAGCAACAGTCCTCCCAAAAACCATTATGCATGTTGAATAACATTTGTTTAAAATGATGATTTAGAAATTAGGGCTTTGAATTGTTTATCATACTCACATACACTCTTTGTAAGTCCTTGTTTTATGTCCTTTTAGTGTTACTATACTTTGCTGCTCAAACTCAAGAATATCAAATTATTGCATAAAAATTGCTTTGAGCTAATCATAATTTACCACCATTTATTGAGGGTATAACTTCTAGTACCACTTGTGTGCACACTCTAGGAGCTTAGTTGTAAACTATGTAGCCATACATTCATAAGACGTAATGCTTCATGCTCTCCAAATCAATTCGCACATGTGGACATGTTCAACTACATCTCTACCCCTTGGTATTCAGGTAAGTGCAATGTCATCTCATAGTAGACTTTAGTAGGTTGTGTTGGTTGAATGGGTGGTAGTTTCTAGGAAGATCCATCCCCTATTCCTTAAGGAGGGGGTCTAATTACTATTGTGCTTCTTCCTACTCCTCCTGTACCTCTAGTAGTAGTGATCATGGGAAGAGGCATGGTAGTGGGTTGGTTTCCCAAGTTTGGGCCTATACTCTAGCTTTGAGGACCAAAACTACCAAAAATCCCAAGCTGTGCCATAAAATTCCCTTAAAGAGGGAAAAATAATATTAAATATGAATGAATGTCTAATGTCCTAGTTTCAATCTCCCTTGCCAGTTCCTTTTCTAACTTTGAAGTGTCTATATCCCAATTTCATATATGTATTTTATCCAACTCAAGGGTATGAGTATGCACTATGGTGGGGGAACCTAGTTGATTTAGGCTTGGTTTTCCGACTCTTACAATCTATCTCATTTCTCTTTTGTAGGATAGAAGTGGAAAATAATGTTGTTGGAAAGTGATGGTTTCTTTGTGCATGTCCTCTTCCTTGTGACTCTTCACAACACTCTTAAAGGTTTCTTGATCTCTTCCCGTGCTACTAACTCCCATGATCTTCTGTCGAGATTCATCATAATTCCATTCCTTAGTGCTCACTGACTTGCTACCATGTTAGACCCATAATCTTCAATCAACCCCTAGTCTCCCCTTCCAAATGTGTGGCTCATGGACAAAAGAATTTATCCCTCCATGGGTATTGTTTCCATCCTAATATCAACAAACAAATTTTTTATCTCAAAAGCGTAAGATAGTAACCCTTTGACTCTTGAGGAAATTGGAATTTGGATTCTTTAAGACATGAATACGTAATAAAAACATACCCCAAAATATAGCTATTTTTAAATACTCTCCAATAAATGTTAATTGCTTGCATCCACATAACTCCATGTCATGCTAAAAGAATCCATCATTCAAGCATCTAAGGCTTCCTCCTTCCAATATTTCTAGATAATCCTGGAGCATAGGCTATTATCCAAGCATGTAAAAGAATAAGGACCTAAAAAAATAAGGTCTCATATAAGGAACTTTAGAGATTCTATTCTACCCACTATTATACAGAGATGCTTGGTTCAAGACACAAAATTGTAAAGTTGTCTTTGACATTGATAACCCATTCTTCTATATTTTCAATCATAATACACTCAAACATTTTCCCATGACTATGATTCAAGTGTTTCATGTCCTATAAATGGAATTAAAATGTTGGGTTTTGTTTGTTGATTCTAGCTTTGGTACTAAAGTCTATCCTAACAAGTTAACACACTAGCCCTATCATGCGAGAGTTAGGTCTTGCACACTCACCTGAAGCATGCAGTAAAAGATCAACCCCGAAAAATTTTATAACATAGTACTGTATGTTTGTTCATATTCCATTATGAATCTCTAAATAATTATTTAATAACACAAATATACTACTACTATCCTTCTTGTCGTAGATGTAACTATCACTAATACAAGGATCACCATTATTATCTAATAGTAGTGAATTAGAAAAGAAAAATATACCAATAACAAGACAGAGAATTAAATTATTTCCATCTCCAACACTTAGTGTATTTCATCATTCATAACATAATTTGGTAAAAACTGATATCTCCCATTATATGCTTAGTGAATTACAAGGCCAAGCTCTATTATCTATTCTTTAAAAGACCATCCATGTAAATGATTACAATAGGGGTATTTATACTTATTTATCCCTAACCAAGTGTCATAATTATAAATTTCATGAATAGATATCACATGTAATCTCAATAAATTGAGAGTTGTTGCTCTTACAATAAGTTCTTCCTATAGACTCGAGTCCCTACACCCCTTAGATCCTTGCTTTATGTTATATTCTAGATGTAATATGTCCCATTTCTTATGAGCTAGTATAAAACCTCTAATTAATAAGGTTGAAATGTCCCATATGAATAGTTAGTCTAACTACTCCCACTTCCCATGCACTGCTTCCCATGCGCTCTCCTAGTCTTCTAATCCTATTCTAAGTTCTATGTTCTCAGGTTCCTCATGACTTGTTCTCTTTTAAATGGGTCCTCTCATGCTAGTTCTTATGTGCCATTGTCCTCTCACACCCAACAAGTTCTACACCATGATGTTTCTGTGCTTGTTAGCTGTGTGCCATGGTCCTTCTGTGCGTGACAGTCTTGCACCAAAATGGGGCAATGATCGTTCTACACCATGTTAGTCTTGCATGCCAAAAATGGGATAGTACTTAGTCAAAATTTAGGGGCCAACATTAATTGTAAATTTAATTTATATAACAATGAATTCACATAGAAATTGAATAAAATATATGTCATTTTTATGTCTCAAAAGGTGGCAGTGCCTTCATCATCATAGTAAACATTTATAGCATTTGATTTGACACAACGATTATTTACATTTTTGGATATAGCTACTGGTCCATCCACTACTACATCAGTCTCCATTAGGATGACACTTTTTACTTATACATAGGTAAAAGTTTGAGTTAATCTTATGGTCTATGTATATTTAGTCTATGTATATTTTCCTTGTAAGTTTACATTAAATTTATCTATCAAGAATCTTAAAATTCAAGTACAATACTATTAAATACATTCTTGGTTTAATAAAAGGGAAAAAATTGTCATATATATCTTTGATACTTTATATAAAAGTGAGACCTTGTTTAATTCAGTTGATGTCTCAAGTAGACACTCTTCCATCACTATGAGCTAAGATAAACATAGGCATTACTTCTACAATGTCATCTACATAGGAACTGAAAAAGGCATATATTAACTTGTAATCTTTAATTGTAAAAATAGACTTGTTTTAATAATTTTACTACATACTTGGGGTAAATATAACTTATGTGAATGTATTATGCATGTAGGGTTGTCCCATGACATCTGATAGTCCTTGTCAGATGATTACTAGGGTAAATTCTCATGTTTCTTCCCTATTTGAGATGCCTATTTTAATAGCTAAGCCTACCATTGACTTGTTTGAGCATCAAAAATAGATTGAGCAAGACCGTGAGCTTGTAGTAAGTGCATATTTAAATGATTTTTTATTCAGTTTAAAAAAAAATTATTAGCAATTCATTTAATGTATTTTATGTTAATTTTGTAATAGTAATTTTAATTGAACAAGTTCAACTGCAAGTGATTTATGAGCATAAGACCCATAGTTGGAACTTGGAGCAATCCAAGGCATTAGAGGGATCTCCATCTACTAACAGGGCATCCTAGGGAAAATCTTCTTTGAGGAAGGAAAAGAGAGGGAGGCTATTTTATGATTAGGATGTGTTACATGAGATATGATTTTTTGTATGCCTATATGGCAATGCACACATTTTTGACATTGTATATGTGTATATGGCATTCATCTAACATTAGATACTATGTTGGTAGATGTAATTTTTTGTATGCTTATCATTACAATCTATGCATTATTGACATTATACATGTGCCTATATGAAATCTTTAGAGTTTTCATCTAAATTATGTTAATATATCTAATTTATATTCAACCTTAATTTAAAATGTTATTATATAGTGTTTTTCTAATCTTCCAAATTATTATATATCAGATCTCCTATTTACTGTTGTACACAAATGAGGATTAAAAAATTATTCTTTTCAATTCTATAAATCTCTAATCTCCCATATTTTTAAAAATTAAATTTTATATTTGATTATGTGTAGTGGAAATGACTAATGACACTCTTATCTATTTTTCATTTGTCATCACCCATTTTTTAATACCTCTTCTGCACTCAACTCCTTTTGGTGACCATGTACATGGTCTACTTATTCATCTTTGTAGCTTTATATTTGATAAATTTAAAATATGAAATTCTAACTAAAATTGAATATAATTTATTTATTTTGATAAAAGTTAGCCTTACTGACTTGAAACAAAATATTCACTCATGAGACAATGATGTATCTTTGGCCAAAACCCTTTATCATCCCCTAATACCACCTAATACACATTTTGCTCTTCTATGTTTAAGAAGGATATGAAAGTAATATTACTATGATATAAGATCATGAAGAATTAAAATCTCACTTATCCACTCTTTCTCTCAACTTGATTCAAAATCCACTCTCAAACAATCTCCTTTTAAACTAGTCAATTACTCATTAGGTCTACTCTTAACTAGTCACCAATCTTTCATATCTACTCTCCTTCATTTGAACAATTATTATTTAATACACTTTGTATAGGTCTTAGTAATACTAAAGGATTTATGTAGGTGTCAAAACTTATAAAAAATCAATCAAATATATTTTTTTAATAGATTGAGCTCTCATTCTCAAATTATATTTTTTTAAGTTTCTAGGTCTCTAGACCTAGTTGTTGCTCCAATAGGTCAATTTATCAAAATAGAATTTGTAGCTCTTAAAAATTATATTTATAGTATTATTTTAGAAATTAAAACATGTTATAACCCTTACCAAAGTTTATAAAACTCAAATCAACCAAAAACTCATCTCACCTTATGCATAAATTTCTCAAAAATGGTCTTCTATAGGTGTACATAAAAAAATCCTTTGTACATGCAATTTCAAACCTCTTATCAACCCAATGATACTTGGAATAAAATATAATATCCATTATCAATCTGATCATAAATTTTAAAACCTTATTGTTTAATTATTTATGTTTTAGAGGTGTTTTACTCATGAAACCCTTACTTCAAATTTACTCAAAAAATTTGTAGGTCAAGAGCTTAGCTAAGACTATTATCAACATATATTATAAATTTATTTAGTGATGTTCCTGAATTTCATTTACTATCCTCCAACCCACCCATTTTTCCATTCAATCTTCATACTCTCTCACTATAAACTCCCTAGGCTTAGCTATGCCTTGATGCCTTCCTCATATTTAATACTTTCAAGAACACTTCCTCTATCTCTTATATCCACCTATCCAACCTTAATTCAACCCACTCAATCTACTTATAAAGGCATCCACAGTCCTTTATACTTTATTTCACTTTTTACCTTCAAAGTTTACTTTCCTAATAGGCTTAATGCACATTCTTGAGACTGGTGTTTGAACCTTAAACACCGCACTCATTCAACAACTTCAACATCTCAATCCTAACATTCTTTTACTTTCTAGGCCTATCCCTTAAGGGTGTTAGGCCTCCTAAAACTGATATTTGACAACTAATATTTGAAAATATGTTAAAGCTAGTCTATTTTCCAAATCACCTTGAACACTTAAAATACACTTTCATGCAAAAGTGGATGAGAAAAGGGAGAGAGGAGTCGGGAAACATTGACAATAAATGTTGTCAACATTTAAGTTGTAGTTTTAGACCTATGGTTCTAATGCTTCTTGACCAAAAATTGGGATTGGATAATGTCTAGGACTAGGTTCTTGGCCTCCCATAAAGCCTGATTGATAAACCCACCACCCATTCTAGCCTCAAGAATGCCTTTCCCAACATAAAAAAAATGTAGTTTTTAAGCCTAAGTTCAAACATGCATAAAATAGAACCTGTAAGTCAATTATGTGAACCAGTGTATCCCTCCCCTACCTATTTAATCCATCTAATCACACTCTAGATCACTCAAGTAGAACCTTCTTATCCAATATGTTGGACAAGTTGCAGTGATGGGTCTAAAAATGAAACATTTTGGCATTGAATAAGCAACTTATTGAGATCCAAGTGTCATTTCTACCTTAAGGTCCTCCACTTGAGAATATTTCAATTTTATCACATCTAGATAGGTAAATTACATGTTATCACACTACCATGATGTTTAAATCCACCTAGAAGAACATTTTCACTACACACTGATACAAGTAGTAATCAATGCCCTCTTCATTGTCTTCTTCTACAATAACTACAAAAACATGCATTGTATCATAAAATATAATTTTTAGTGACACTATAAAGATATATAATGAGATTAAATTATACACAATGAAAAATATTTTACCTGGCTGCACTAGATTAGATACATGGTCAAATTCATTTGATGATATCATATTTATAAGTTGCAATGTTGTTGGAACCTGATATGTGTTGATTGAAGTTAGAGGTTTGGAACTCCATTCATCCACCCACTCTCATTACTCACACTCACTCCAAATAGAGTCTATGAATGAATAATAAAAACATGCCAAGTGTCTCATATGAATATTCCAAGAGCTTACATTTAGGCTATGGAATGAGTGGAGGTCACTTGCACCCATTAGAGTCATAAAATCCTCATACTTTGCCATGTGTTTTTCCTCTATTAATAAGAAATGGATATGAATATTAGAATTTGGTTGAACACCATAACACATGGCAGCATTACACCATTAAACCATGGTTTTTGCATTTGTCAAATCAATAACCTTTTCAAAATCAACTCCTCTATTGCAATAGCTCTTTTTACACATGCTCCAACACTGTCATGCTCCCATTTTTCATGGCTAGCCTTGGTGAAACTCCAAATGTGTTCTAGAATAGTGATAATGTGTATCCTTTTCAACTAGTAAAAAATCTATGCATTTTTGAATTGTGATGTGTAATTTTTTGACCAAATGTAATGTTGATTAAAAGTAATGTTATTATGACTCAACTATTCATATAAATTCTAAAACCAACCTTGCACATACTCTAAACAATGTGATCGGTCATTGATGATATATAAATGAAACTCCCTTAATATTTCCCATTATTGCTTTATACTATCAAGTGTATGCATGAATGTTATAAGCATGGATATGGTAACTTATGATGAGTTGTAATACTACAATTCAACTTTCATTAAGGGTTTGAATGTCTAATCTTCAGCAAATTCAACTATTGAAACAATTGAACCAAGTGAGAAAGCATAATTTCTTATCTTGAAATGTTCATCCAACTATCTAGCCTTGTGTGTGTGCCTTGTATAATAATAAATATTTTTCTTCCTAAATTTGACCAAAAATTTGGAAACATGTATCTTTTTTATAATAAGCTAACATCTTTTAAATTATTTTCCATATTTTACTTGATAAGTCATTGATTTATATTTGATTAAACCATCTAATTCCTATCCAATTATGTTTGTACTCTCCTCATGGATACAATTTTTTCAAAATTTTGGCAATCCACCACAAATACTGCAATTTCTATTTAAACATGATTTGTTATAAAATAATTGTCCATCTGATATTTTTCAAAAAATAGTTGGAATAAATTCCCTAGATGATTTTGGAGGAAATTCAATGCCACACTCTTAGAAAAGATTTTTAGTATGCAAAGTACAATGAATATGGTGAAAACATCATAGTGCATTGAAAATTCAACATATTGCCTACAACAACAAGTGGTGCATGTGTGATTTATTTTTACATAAAAAGGTTTGGCCATCTTAAAATAGCTTTGTAAAATAGAAAGTTGTGGATGTTTTTCCAAAAAATTAGAGTAAAATTGTGTTTTTTTCATATCCAAGAAATGTTTTGGATGTGGTTCACTATTATGAGAACCAACTCTTATTTTCACTACATCTCTTGCATTGGGTGAAACTCTTGCGTTTTGTTTCTAAAATTGAGAAAGTAACTCTTTGAGATTATCCTCTATGGCCTTGTCCTTTCATGGAAGTCTACCAGAGAATGCCCAAAACTCATTGGTATTAAATTCATTAAGTCTTTCACATCTTACAATTGTTTTCATTAATGTTTTTAATTTATATTAAGTGTTTGACTTGTTTATGAAATCATTCATTCTTTCCCTACTTGGTCACTTACTACACAAGTTATAAGTATATGTTGGGTAGCATTACAATCTTGGGTGTCTGATTTTAGCCTTATAGTATGATATGCATCATGTATATTTTCAACATTTTCATTATTTTCATCATCCATGTTAGATGTTCTTAGTCCTAATGTGTACATTATAGGTCTCATCTTAATCAATTTTATCAATGAAATAAATAATTGACATCTTTGACTATCATAATCCAAATTATGAAATAAATTATCCTAAATTTGTTGAGCCAATCTTCTTGAATGATGATTAGACATTTTTTTATGCATTGGTTCTAAAATATTTTCATCGACTTTAATTAAGTACTTATATTTTCTATGCACAATTCTTGGAGGTGTTTTTAATGGTGGAATTTGTTGAGAGGGTGTTTCAAAATCATTATTACTTTCATTGTTTAGAGGTGTGATAACTTTTTATTCATTATTTATTACTTCATTATATGTTTCCATGAATTTTTTTTTATTATTAATTTCATCATTATTTGTTTCCATCAAATTTTCTTCATTCATAGGGGGTGGAGCATCATACATAGACTCATCATCAACAAAATCAAAAACTTGGAACTTTGAATGTAAACTTCCAACATTATCTAATTCATTATTTTCAATTTCATTATTATTCATTTAATTATGGTCAATTTCATCATTATTCAATTCATTATGGTCAATTTCATCATTGTTTAATTCATTATTGTCAATTAGTTCATTATTTATGGCATTTGATTCATCAAGATTAGGGTTTGTACCTTGTCTACCACAAAGTTTTTCCAAAATCATAAATATGTTTAGGGATTAAGGCTTAGGGTATAGGTTTTAATTAACATTAGGGATTAGGGCTTAGGGTATAGGTTTTAGGGTATATAAGGTATAATCATGAAGGTGATTAGGGCAAATTTGAGCTCCTTAAACCTATTTCTGTGAGTAAAGAATGTGGTTTTGGGCTCAATTAGCTCCCACATAATCACAAATTGAGCCAATTAAGTCAATTTTGGTAACGAGTAATGTAGTTTTGACCAATTTCATCCCTATAAACCTAATTATTACTATATAAAGGATGTTAATTAGGGATAAATTTATTACTTTAGGGTTTAGGGTCTATAATTTAAATGTTTAGGGTTTAGGGCTTATGGCTTAGGGTTTAAGGTAAATGGTACAAGGTTTATGGTTTAAGTTTAATGGTATAGGGTTTAAGGTTCAAGATATCATATATAGGGTCCAATCACTAAGGTAATTGAAGAAAATTTAAGTTGCTTATTCACCTATTTGTGATAATTACCTTCATGTTTGCATTTTTGATAAAATTAGGGCTAGTTAAGCCATACATGTTACATACATTATACAACTGATTGAGCCATAAATTTGGTTTAGGGGCTCAATTTTACCCAAACCATGCTCCTAATTACAAAAATTAAATAATTGGATCAATTCATCATATAATCAAACTTAATTTTATCCCAAATCATATCTTGCTCTTGAAGGGGTTCAAATTAGCCTCAAATGCCTCCTTGATTAAATGAATCGACCCTTTGGTTAATTATATATGACATGACATCAGGGTTAATTTTACTCCAAATCACATCATATATAATTTAAAATAGGTTCATATGACTCATTTTGATCTTAATTACATCCACAATTGAACTAGTCAATATTTGCATTTATTAGCTGATGACTTCAAGTTTATTGAGCTCAAAACCACATTCTATACATGTAGAACTTGTATATAAATAAATAATGTTTATTTGCTTGAATTAAGATAATTAAATTACAGTTGATCAACCACCAAATCACATTTTATAGTCATGCAATTAGGTTGAAGGGACTCAAAATAACCCCAATTTACTTTAGATTCACAGTTAGATTGTTACTCCAAAGGTTAAGTTTTGGTCATAGGTTTTGAAAAATAATTATATGACATCTCGTGATAAAGTCAGTTATATCATACAATGTATAATGAGTTACACCTTAATTCACTATCCAAGGTTAGGGACCTTTCTTGTATCACATGAAAGAACACCACTATTAATGAGCTCAAGAACATATACAAACATATATAAAATTTGATCTCAAGAGAAAATTTGGGGTTTTGGGTGTTATGAATATATAACATGACCATTTTATTAACTAACATGATCACATTACTAAAATGGTTAATAACACTATCACATTTTTAAAACAATCACACCATTTGAATTTGAATTCAAACACCAAGACTTTTGGCTCGAGAATGTCTTGGATTTTTGAGCCAAAGGCCTGGATCTATCAGTTTATAGCTGAGTCTAAGAGTATTGATAAAAAGTAACAAAATTGAACTTTGATCACCAAATACACTATGAATTTCAATGGTAAAATTCAAAAACATAATAACATCGCCATGAGTACACTCTTATCTTTCCAAAAATATGATTTTTATAAATTTTGGACTAATTTAATGTTTCAAACTATGTTGATTTATAACTATGTCTTTTTTAGGCCACTACATGCCACAAGCATACATGCATATACATGTTCATGTAATTTATCTTTCATTGATCCAAGTGAAAAATAAGTTATATGGTCACAACCTAGGCCTAATTCTACACACATTCAAAATAAAACTGATTTTCATTTCTTTTGAGGTAGTTAAGCATGCCGCACAAGTGACTATCTATTTTTTTGTCAGTTTTTAAGATCTATTTACTTGAAAAATTCATTAAAAAAATTATTCATTTAAAAACTATAAAAAAAATATGGGTCACAAAATAGAATATATTATCTAAATTTTCACCTAAATGTTTCAAAAAATATTAAATGTTTCTCAAAAAATGGTGTGCCACATGACCATCTATCTAATCTATTTTTTTTTTTAAATGGGAATTCCTATTTAAATTTTAGATTTTTGACCTAGTTATGCTTAACCATTTAAAAATTTTTTTTTTTTGGAAACTAGACTCAAAATTCTACATTTCATGTTCTTACACCATATTATAATTTGGAGTGTAGATATCTCAAATTATCTACAAAAGCTTAGATCTCTAAAATTTTAAAAAAATCATGTCCATGGATAGGCCCCTTTTTATCCCCCAAATTTTTCTAATTACCCATGGAACTATCAACTATAAATCAATACCCTCTTATGTGAAAAATTGATCAAACCTTTTGTTTGCATACTCACCCCCATTATCAGTTCTAATAAACTTGATGCATTTATTAGATTATTTAGTTGAAATAACTTTGATGTCTTGAAACTTGTCAAAAACTTTAGATTTATACCTAAGCAAGTGGACCCATGCGTATCTTGATAAATCATCAATGAAGGTAAGGACATACTTAGCCATTTTGAAATATATATTGGGAAAATACCTAGATACATCATTGTGTACTAACTCCAATCCTTGTGAATCCCTATAAGCTTTTCCTTTATCAAATTTATATTTTGTATGCTTCCCAAGGGTGAAACCATCACAAAAACTATTAAAGGAAATATAATCAATGAAAACCTATGACTATATCATTTTTTATCAATTATTCTAGGTAGTAGTAGTTGAGGTGGCCAAACTACTCGTGCCAAAGGTTGCTAACTCCATCTAAATGAGGTAGTAATGCATTTAGAGAATAATATAGTGTAAAATGTTAGAAGGTATATAACCTATCTTGGTTATCTACCCTACCCATTGCCACTATGGAATCATTATGTAACTCTATGATTTTGACTAAAATTGATGAAAACTCTACCCTTATGCCGTTATATATATGAGTGATTCAGTACAATGATAGGAGATTAGTTGAAAGTGATGGAAAGATTAGAATTTTTTTGAAAAATTATTCAATCCATTTCAAAAAACCCTCTCCTTAAAAATGATACATAAGTGTCACCACCCAAAGTGATTGAAGATATACTACAAGGCTCTAAGGAAGAAAACATACCCTATGAAGAATCCATGTGGTGGGAAGTACCCGACTCAATAACCCATGAAGATGTTAGAGATAAAATTGATACAATAGCCTTACCATTTTATTTCTCTTTACCTTTGACTTTTGCCTTACAATAATCTTGAGTTTATGAATTATATTTGATAGACTCAAGAATACCTATGTTTTTCTTTTCTAGAAGATGAGTTAGGTGATCAATTTATTTCTTCATGCACTTGTGTTTATCATGCCCATTTTTCTTTAAATATGCACAATTAACCTTCTTTTTATTATGTTTATTCATCATTCCCATTTTTTAGGAAATAATTTGTGTCAAATTATTCTCTAATGATTATCAATGATGTTAAATAGAGAAGAACTAAATAATGGAAACTCTATTCAATCATTCAATATATTCTCCATGGCATTCATTATTTTTAGGATATTTATTTCTCCGATATCTATCATGAGACTCACTCTCTAGTGGATTTATTGTGTAACTTTAGAGCTCTTCACCTTCTTCCTAATTAATATCGGCACTGTGAATGTCCCCTTACTTAGGAATAATGAAGATAATTAATTAGAAAATAATTTATCTACTCACAACTTCCAATTTAAAGTTTTTGTGTTTTTGGATTCTCTTGGATTTCCTTCTTTAAACTATTGTTGATAAAATAGGTGATCTAAATTGTGGAGAGTTTGTTGTAGTCTTAGGTCCCTTACTAAATGGGTTTTATGGTTCTTTGGATTTTGGCACTGGGTTTGAAGAGATAGATTAGCCTTGGTTGTGGATTTGGGTTAAATAATTTTTGAAGAAATGAAGTTTTTCATCCCTATTTTGGATACATGGATCAATTATGTTTGAGTATCTTTGAGAAGCCATGGAGTTTGTCTTTGGTTCTAATTCAATTGAATGTTTTTAAGTAGTAGTCATGGTTTTGTGCTTGGAGGACATTTTGGTATGTGGAAACCAAAGCTTCTAGGGGTGGGATTTTCATGGATTCCCTAAGTTGTTTCATGGTGATGATTATTTCATATAGTCATACACTACTATGGGATGTGATTACTTTTATTAGTTTATAGATTTATTCCTAAAGCTTTTGGGCTTCTGTTATTTGGTCTTCTCTCTGGTATCTAGCTAGTTAGCTTTGTGGGTCAATACACAAAGTTGGGGGATAAAAAAGGTGACCTCCTTTAGCATTACAATTTTTTTACAAAGGGTGTATGCCATTTTTTAATAATTTCCAATGTTTGGGCTTTTGCCTGAACCTAAAGGTTGTACACCATTTGAAAATCTAAAAGGGCACATGCTCTTTCTATTTTTCTCATTTTTATTGTACCATTTCTAAAACCCACAATAAATTTTGCAAGTTTGGAGATTTTTTAGTGAATCTTCCTCTTTGTTTTCCCATAAACCATGTGTTTACTTTGGATTTGTATCCTTACAAGGAGATTTGACATTTAAGTTGCTATCTTATGTATATTTATATTTAAATTTTATTTTTTTCATTTATATTTATATTTATTTATGCATGTAGGGTTTTGAAATAAAATTTGCAGTAGATTATCTTTCATTGCCTAAAAAACACCTATATTTCTATAATTCTAGATACACAATTTAATGATGGATCCATTGTGTGAATAAAATGTAGAACCACACCATGAATAATTATATTTTGCACAAGAATAGGTTTAATTATATGGACTATATAATGAAAAATGTTAATAATTATTAATAGTTTGTGTCACTCCTCAACTGATACTTCACATAATTCACTTGCCAATACATTAGAGAGAGTGTTTTTAATGAAGTGATAAATGTAACTTCGTAACTTGATGTAATGTTGCATCAAAGAGAGGCCCTAATTTTTTTTATTCTTATAAATTATCATATGAAGATGTTAAGACAAAAAAATAATAATAGAATATGAGTGTGCTTTGTTTGTTAATACTGAAACTAACCAACCACCACCGATGAATTGTAAACATATTACTATTGATTGGTGTGTTCATGAGGGGATAAAAACCAAATTTTGGGATAGGTGGTGGATGGTGTTTGATGAGCCTCCATGAAAAAATAATGAGGTTCTGTTATACTTTTTTATAAAACTCTATTATGGGTTTGTGTTGCTATAAATTCTAAATTATTTTGATATGAAGGCCTCCCAAGTTTGGGGAGGTGGGTCTTCATTTGATAGACTTGGTACTAAGTGAGACCAAAATTGTCCTAACTGAGTTCAAAGAAATAAAAGGATGATAACACATGCTTCTATCCCCAAAATTTTGCATTGTATTATACAAATAGACACCCTTGAAGCATTAAAATTTTGACACAAGTTATGATTTACCATGATATGCATACATTTAAGACTTCTATTTAGCCTAGAGGTGGTGAGACGTTTAGTAGTGGTATTGGTGCTAGTGGTAGTGGTGGTGGTGGTAGTGGCGCTAGTGATTTTGGTGGTATTAGTATTAGTGATAGTGTCCTTCCCCCTTTTACACATGATACAGTTCTTTTACATCATTTCACATCATGTGGGAGGAAGTGTTTAGGACCTCCATTTTAGGTTTAAATACACATATTTCATTTATGGAGACTAGACCTACCTTTGTGCAACATACTAGTACCCAACCAGAGCATTTAGGACTTTAGGAGACTAGCATGCCATAACATATGTCACCTATAGATGCTTCAATAAAAAATTGTGAGTAGCATAATAGACGCTATGTCAGTTGTAGTAGCTTCACCCACTCCTCTCAAGACACGTCAACCTATTATGGAAGAGTCATCTACTATACCATCTGTATTTGATACATAGGTTTAATTTTAATTATAGTTTGTTTATGTTTGTTAAATAATATTAAGTTTATTTTTAGTATGTGTTTATTTAAATGAATAATTTATTTGACTAAACTTTTTATTTGATACTTGTATAGATGATGAGTGATATTTAGGGTAGCTCAACATGCCTCAATTCTATTGTAGAGACCACAATTAACACTAGTGTACCCTATATTCAGGTTTGGAAACTTTCAAATTACATATTTATTGTCTCTTGAATTTAAAAACTATGATTTAAGACATATATATATATATATATATATATATATATATATATATATATGTTCATTGGATTCACACATTATTCATTTATTGGTTGTATAGATGATGAGAGATGATATGGGCACCTCTCATGGATAACGAAAATTTTTACTTGATGCTAGGGTTACATCTAAGGATCCACTTTCTCCACAACAAGTCATGATTCAGTGATGGAGACTACGGAGAACACATTGTAAAATTATTTTTTCATCTTCAAGTAATGATATTCTATGTCATATTTATATAAATATATGCACATCTAGATCTAATGATATATGTATGATCCATAGGATTATCCATAACGGGTGTATATGAATTATCGCATCCTTAGATAACCATTTATATGGAATATAATGAGTTTAAAATCATTTTGATAATTTTTATTCTTGAAAAAATTATCATTTCAATATATAATTTTAATGCATTAAATATTATATTCCATATGTTATGCAAACATGACAATTATCAGAAGTTTTGGATCAAATATTTGATGAATCACATGTTGAGAGGAGAACTTCTCCTTGTATTAAGGAATCCAACACCCCTGGATCTACATCTATGACAAAAAAGCACAATTTATTTGGAGGCAATGAGGAGCATAAGAGTTAGTTTTGTGCTAGGGGTCTAGTTGTAGGCATTATCGATTTTGTATACCAATATGGCCCATATTATATGTCTATATGGACCACATTATATGCATATATGGTGAATTTTATATATGTAAATGTTATGGTCTACATTTTTTCTTAATACATGTCCTATTGTTTATGTTGAATTATGACATAAAACTTTGCATATACACATATATACTATTTAACAAATAAACTTCTTTTATCTATGTGTATTTTCTATTTTGATAATTTAATTTGTTCACACATATTATTGGTTAGTGATCATTATTAATTTATATGGAGATTTAAAAAATACACATTTTTCCCTAAGGTACGTGATTCATCATTATGTATATTTTACATTTAAATGCATGATATGAAATCTAATACAACTTTTCCACAACTCTTTCTATGTCAAATCTAGCCCAAAAATGTTGCTTCTAAGGTTAAAAGTCTTATAAGGATTCTTAACTTAACTATCATTCTTAGAATATGAACAAACATCTTTATAAACTTCTTTGATCCTTACTAAACCATATTAAGTGATAGAAATCAACTTCTAAAAGTAAATGTCCTTGACTATTACTTTAAAAAAAAGATCAAAGAAACATCATAAACATTGTAAATAATATAAAAACATATATTCACGAAGGAAAATGAAATTATGTAATAACTAAAAATCCATTCATATCTTTATTCACAATGCATATACAACTTCTTAAGGCCATACAAAACCTTATTTCCTTGAGACCACACAAGGTCTACACTGTGGGATGTTTTGAGGTGTTAGGTACTAACTAAAGATTGACTAATGTTTGAAATGGTTCTAAATTTTCCTAAAGAGTATGTTATAATGTCTTAGACGTTCAAGTCATCAAAAATACAATGTAATCTAAGAATATAAAATTTGTAACTGCCCTTCATGCATAGAGATGGCCTTGTGAGAAGTTATTTTGCATGTTTTTGTATGTTTAAAAGATAAAAATGCATGTGAGTGAGAGGGATTATTATGTAAAATGGTAGGAGGTTTGGATAAAAGAGAAGAAACCTTAGGTAGAAAAAAAATATAATAATATGAGAACTTCTACCATGATGGAGATGGATTGTGTGTCCAAAAGTAGTGAAAATATAATAAATGATGTTTTGTATTTTTTTCTATGTTGGATCATGCACTATAATGATTAGTAATGTTAGGAAATGGTTTATAAATAGTGCATAAGGTGAAAATATCCCAATAATAGATATTAAGATCCCAATAATTTCTAATTTGTATGCCTCAGGTCTTGAAAGTCAAATACAATCCTATGGTCTAGGAGTAATTTGGTAAGTGGGTAAGTGCACAAATTTTAGGGACAAAAAGGGCCTTCCCATGGACATGATTTTTATGAAATTTCATAAATTTGAAATTCTTTAGATAATTTGAGATGGCTACACTCAAAATTTTAAGATGGTATAAAAATATGAATTATAGAATTTCGAGTCTAGTTTCCAAAAAAACATCTATTTTGAAAAATGGTTAAGTATAAGTAGGTCAAACATATAAAATTTGAAGAGGGAATCATGTTTTTTATTAAAAGAAAACATAGTAGATAGATGGCCGTGTGGCCCACCATTTTTTGAGCATCATTAAATATTATTTGAAACCCTTTGGTAAATATTTAGATAAGATCATCTAGTGTGCTACAATTTTTTTTTATATTTTTTCAATGAATATTTTTTTATTAATTTTACGATTAAGAAGATTTTGAAAACTAATAAAAAATGGATATCTAGTTGTGCGGCCCACCCTAACTACCTCAAAAAAAATACAAAATGGTTTTTTTAAATGTGTATAATTAGGACTAGTTTATTATCATATAATTTGTTTTACAATTGGATCAACAAAAAAAAACTTAGATAAATATGAATAGGCATGTATAGGGGTGGATTGTAGTGTCCTAAAAAAGGTGTAATTAGAAATAAATATAGTTTGAACCCTTAAAATATCCCAAACATTATAAAAATCATATATTTAGAAAGAGGACAATGTGTTCGTCATGATGATAATACTTTTTTGAATTTTGATGTTGAAATCCATAGCGTATTTGGTGATAGAAGTTAAAATTTGTTGGTTTTTCTCAAATTTCTTTGTCTCAGCTATAGATGTATAGTCACAAGCCTTTGGCTCAGAAATCCAAGCCATTTCTAAGCCAAAAGGCTTGATTTTCAATTCAAATTCAAATAACACATGCATTATATAATATATTATATAATGAGTATGCATTATATAACATGTACAAGTGATTTTTTTATAATACCAAAACCATCTCCACAAGCATGTAGGAGTTGCATGTGAAGGCAACTTTGGCCATATGCTTATATTTACTACTCTAAATATTAATTATAAGAAATTATTTTCTTATACTTTAAATTTATTTTAATAAATATAAGAAATTAAGGTCACTCAACATCTAATAGAGTTGGTCTCATAGTTGCACACCTTAAGATGCAGACAAGAGTTTTTCAAAATCTAGTTAGATCAATAGTTAGGCATTTTTAGGGTCTAAGTATTAAACCTAGGTATTTCAAGACATAGATTTTACAATTGATATCCATTTTTGGTAAACATATAGTCATTTTTAAGGTTTTTATGCCTTTTAGATTGATTCCTAACATTTATAAGAGTCTTAGGTTTTTAAAAATTGAAAATTTCAAACCATTCACTTTAAATTGATGTAAAGTGGTGTTATTGGGGTAGCATAGGTCACATAGATGACCTACACACATCAAACAACCACTTTACATGTTAATTTCACTTGATTATCATCCCTCTCTCATACTTGATAACTTACTACTCATCCCTCATTATTCATAATCACTCTCTCACATCATTCCTCATTATCCCTAATCACTCCCTCATTGACCCTCACTATCCCTAACCATCTCTAATCACTCCCTTATCATCCATAATCACTCCTCCATTGACCCCAACTATACCTCATCATCCCTAATCACTCCCTCCCCATCCTTCATCATCCCTACTCACTCTTTCCTCATCCCTCATCATACCTAATCCCTTCCTCATCTCTATTCACTCCCTCCTTATCCCTCCTCATCCCTAATCACTCCTTCATTGACCATAATTATCTCTCATTGATCCGTAATAGATAAAAATCAAGTGTTGTAATAGTAAAAAACAAAATTAAATAAAGGATCAAAACATTAAATTCATGATTTAATAAAAAATAATATTTTAAATGATTACAGGGTTTTAAAAAATTCACATTGATAGAAAATTTAAGAGTGCAAATATAAAAGAGACAAAAATCGATAGATAATACAAAAATAATTTGATAATAGAGTTTAGATTTAAAGTTTGCATCTTTGGATCCACTCCAATGGGGATCAATCCTTATTAATTATAGAAAAATCAATTTACAATTTCTTCAAAAGTATTAAAAATCATCTTTCCACACTTTAATTTATCGAAGAGATACTCTTGAAATAATATTATACTATTTGAGGTCTTTAAAATTCTCTAAGTCTCTCAATACTCCTTTACATGCCTTGAAATAACATTCTCCACATCCAAACTTTCCTTCAAATGTCACCTTGAGCACTTTATATATTGCTTGCTCTCACAGGTGTAATGGTTAAGAGCTTATCTTTTTACCCAATGTGGCTTGGTTCAAATCCAATACCAATGCTTTTGTCTCCATCAAAATCTATAATCCCACATTTGGGAGGTGGGTAGTTGTTTGATTATTTATTTACCTTGAAATTCATGGTAGGTAATGCCTATACATAGGTATAGTCCATGAAGTGGATGTTGGTAAGACATGAGCCTCGAGCTATGGTAATGAGTGTGGGTTCTTGGTTTGGCTCATGGAAATTATGTGGAAGTTTGGGGATGTTGGGATGTGGGTATGATTCGGTCATGGCGTGGTGATTAGGACCCTCATTGAAAACTTAGTATAGAACATGGTTGGTTTGTGGCAAACTTGTGGTAAACATGTGGCTTGGATTTGGTACATAGCAAGTGGTAAGATTAAAATGTTTATTTGGAACATTAGATGACATGATAATTAATTATTTCCATAATTTATAAAATTAGAGTATGGAATAAGTGGTGGCAAGCCATGTGGTGGCTTGAGGACCCACCACATGGACCACTCTCCATCAACCACTTGTCAACATCCAAATAGATGTTCCTTCCAAACCAAAAAAAATTATTTGCCTTTTTTGAGCTTCAATGCACGATATCTTGCACATACATGATCAAAATTGACCCATTCAAATTGAACCATAAATCTCTCAATGAACTCTTCATCATGAAAATGATCAAACTATAATTTGATGACTTCATTTTTAGAGCAAATATGGATCCACCTGGATCAATCCTCTCCATTATGAGCTTTTGGACCTCCAAAAGTTTATTAATTGGTAAAAAGGTGATGGTATTTCTCCCTCACACTTCTAACCTCCATCCATTTAGCCTTGTTTGGGTGTATCCATTTGATACCAACATGAAGATACTCAACATCTTCCCTTCATGAAGTTTGAACCTTCCTATCAAGAATTGTATCTTCCTATAATTTTGTTAGATACCCAGGAGCAAATTCATCAACAAAAGGAATAGATACACTCTCATCATGATCTACGATCATTGAAGGATCATATAATTTTAGATTTTTCGCACTCACAACTAAATAAATCTATATATAAGATGGGAAATCTAATAAAAAAGCATTTATACCAATCTTTTCCATAATTTGGAAAGGACCATACTTGATTGGTTTCAACTTTTTACCTTCACCAGTCAACCTTTCCTTATTGATGTGAAGCCATAACAAATCACCTACAACAAATTAGTGATCAACATGATGTTTCTCATGTCTTGCTTTATACTTTACTTAACATTTCTCTAATTGATCTTGGATAGTCTGGTGTACCTGTTATATATTTTCAATAAACTTGTTGGATTTAATAGCATCATTACATTCATCGACAAATGAACCCTATCCATAAAAAACATCTAGAGTATATTTAGGCAAATATCCATAAAAAATTTCAAATAAAGATTTAATAATATAAAAATTAATTTCATGGTTTTAGGCATGTTGTATATAGTGTAAATGCTCATCCCACAACTTGGGATGTTTACTGCAATAAGCCCTAAGCAAATGTACCACTTTGCAGTTTACAACCTCTATCTAACCATTAGTCTATGGATGAAATTTAGTGCTCTTATTCAACATAGTGTCCATCAATTTCCATAGTGTTGACCAAAATTCCCCAAGAAACTAAGAATATTGATCAGAAACAATAGAAGTGGGCAAAACAAAATGAACCCATACATGCTGAAAGAATAAGTGTGTCATACCTTCCACCATAATTTGCTTAGTGTAAGGAATCAAAATACACATATTGATAAATATATCCAATACCACATATAATTAATCATGTGTCCTTCATGACATAGGAAGACCCCTTACAAAATCCATGGAAATGCTTTCCCAGGGATGGGTAGGAACAGGTAAGGGAATGTAAAGTCTTAGTTTCTTGTTACTAAGCTTGCTTATGGCACAAAGAACACACCCCTTGATATATTTGGCCTCATTTTCCTACA
This sequence comes from Torreya grandis, assembly GCA_037957365.1. Lineage (NCBI taxonomy): Eukaryota > Viridiplantae > Streptophyta > Pinopsida > Cupressales > Taxaceae > Torreya > Torreya grandis. The sequence goes on along the minus strand of JARHVA010001110.1, from coordinate 3,128,683 downwards.
TATGAGGATAATAACAATACATTTTCAAATGTGCAACCATTTTACCAACTATAAAATGAACAAAAATAAGAGAAGTGTGTGCTTCCCTAATCATGTGCACCCTTTCATTTTTAGGAATGTTAATTTTACCCAAATGATAAAAGAGTCTATTATGCACATGATAACCTGATTCTTCTACCTATTTTCCACTCATCAAGTCTTTATACACATCCTTAAAATTAGCATCATGATCATACTATTCTTTATAACTTTTATGAGTCAAATAACTATGTTGTAAAAGAATAGATACAAATACCATAGGAGGCCTAGAAAGCATGTCATCAAATTTATTCTAAATACCATTCTTATCCCTGATCATAAGATGAAATTTTTGTAAGAAACCCATCAAACAGAAATGCCTAGATTGTTATAGCTTATCATGTGACTAGAGATACTTAAGGGGCTAATGAACTGTATGTATCACTATTTCCTTACACATCAATTAATGTTTCTATTTCTTAACACTCTAAACCAATGCATACAATTCTTTATCATAAGTCAGATAGTTTCTTACTGCACCTATGAAGTTCTCAGAATGATAGCATACTGGCTTCTTTCCTTGCATCACAACAACTCCCATAGCATAATCACTTGCATTCATCTCAATCTCAAATGGCTGTTGCAAATCAAGAAGTGCCAAGATATGATTAGTACAAATATTTGTCTTCAAAGTGTCGAAGACCCTTTGTTGCTTGCCTCTCCATTGAAAAACCTATTTTATACTATTCAAAGAATGCAAGGGTGATGCAATAAATGAGAAATTAAAAATGAATTTCCTCTAATATTGTACTGCACCACCAAAACATCAAACCTATGTTACATTATTGGGTTTAGGCTATTTAACTATAACTTCCAATTTTGTAGGATCAATTTTCAATTCACCATGGCCTACAATATAACCCAAGTAGACCAAAGAGGTCTTTCCAAATTCACATTTATAAAATTTCAAATAAAGTTTCTCCCTTCTCAATACATCCATAAATTTCCTAATATGAATCACGTGATCTTTCCAAGACTGATTGAAGATCAAAATATCATCTATGTAGACTATAAAAAAACCATCAAGGAATGGCCTGAAAACATCATTCATCAAATGCATGAATGTAGCCAGTGTATTACACAACCCAAAATGCATGAAAAACCATATAAAAAATCCCTATTTTGTCTTAAAAGTAGTTTTCCAAATATCACCATCATTAATCCTAACTTGATGATAACCACATTTCAAGTCTAACTTAATGAAATATATAATAATTCTTAACTAATCTAGCAAATCATCAATACAAAGAAGAGGGTAATGATTCTTAATATTAATTTTGTTTAAAGTAAAAAAATCAACACACATTCACCATATGCCATCTTTCTTTGGCACCAAAATGATAGGCAAAACAATAGGAGATGTACTAGGATGAATAACACCCTTTTCTAAAAGTTCCATTACCTGCTTTTTGATTTCCTCATTTTCCACCACTAATAACCTATACATGCCAATGTTAGGGAGAGGATAATCCTATAACAATTGAAATACATGTTGAAATCCCCTTTTAGGGGGAAACCCTTTGGGATCCTAAAACACATCATCATAACTAGAAATTATTTCAACCAATTCTTTATTATGTTTAGGATCACAATTTTCCATAGCCTAGGAATATTCTTTTCCCTTAGAATTAATCAACATGAGATAAAAAGTCTTGCTTGAATTGACTAGACTTTTCATTTTCCTTGTTGTAACCAAAGAAAAACTCATCTTAACATGATGTGCTCTGACTATATATTTAATTCCATCCTTAACAAGAAAGTACTTATTCTCCTTCATATATAAGATTGCTTTTCTATCATAAAGATAAGGGATTTCTAAAACAATCCCACATATGTCCAAATGAATCACATCTAGATCAACCTCATCCATTAATTTGGATTCAATGGAAAATTCTAATCTACAATTTTTTGTTACTTGCATTTTCGTATCATCACATAGCCAGCTAAGTAGATAGGTTTTCAGATGGGGATTTGTTTGTAGGCCTAACTTTTTAACAATATCTTATGAAATCAAGTTTGCTTGTGATCCACTATAAAATAGAGTGTCAATCTTAGTATGTTTTGAAACAACCCTAATGTTAAATAACTCATTTATTTTCTTATCATCATATACATATTTCTATTTTGAGGAGGAAGCAACATTAGATGACTTAGTGCTAGAAATAGAAAGAGAAGAATAATTTTGCATACTCATAGTTGTGATCTTAGTTTCATCCCCTGAGTCTGAAGCTAGATCCTAAACCATAGTATTAGTTTTCTCATCCTTCTTCTTAAACTTGTTAAAAGGTCTTAACTCAGGATGTAATTTCCAACACTTAGACTCATCATGATTTTTCTTACAATGATTGTAAAATGGCTTACCCTCTTCTTTATGAACAGTAACAGTGGATTTTTGTTTACCCTTTCTAGAAATTTTTCCTTTAGAATGCTTAACATCAGATTGCTTAATTTTAACTTTAGGAAAAAATTCTTTTGTCTATTTTCCTATAGCCTATAAATGAATGGCTTTAACACACACTTCATCTAAACTAGTGGAATTGATAACCAAAATCATGTGTATCAAGTAACTATGCAACCCACCTATATACTAAGTAGTTTTTCCTATGTATAAAGAGAAATATTCAAAATTAAAGCCTTTTTCCTAAATTCCTGTGTATACTTTTAAACACTTTGGCCTTTAGTTTGTCTAAAAGATTGCCAATCCATCATGGCTTACTATATATAGCCTAAAGGATAAAATTAATTTATGAGTGCATCAACAAATTCATTCCAAGTGGAAATTGAGTTACCTATGTTAATCTCAATTTCTTTCAACTTACTCTCCCACCATATGATATTTGTGCCTCCCATTCGAAGAGTATCTAGGTGAATTTTAGCCTCATCATCTACAATCTTCTAGACTATGTAATATACTTTAATTTTCTTTATCTAGTTATCCATATTTTGTACATTAATCTCACCATTAAAAATTGGCAATTAAAACTTAATATCTAGCTTTAGTGAAGGGAGAGATTCAATAGCTTTTTTGTATTTACCATCATTCAAAGAGGAGGAAGGTTTCTAAAAAAATTTACCACCTTCATCATGCTCCATTTTCCTTCATCTTTCATGGTAAAGCTCATTGACCATATCCTTCATTTCTAAGAAGGCCTCTCAAAAATATTTTTCAAACTCGAAGTCATCTCCCATTTTCATAGTATGGCCTAATCCAACCTCTAGATTTTACTTGGCCAATTCTCCTTCACCCCATCTAGATCTCAACCTTGTCAACATACACTAGCAATCCACATCGTTAAATACCAAATTATGATATAATAACAAAATGTAATTGGTAATATATAACAATCAAGTGTCATAACAGTAGAAAACACACTTGAATAATGAATCAAAACCTTAAATTCATGATTTAATAAAAATTGATATTTTGAATGATTAGAGGTTTTTATAAAATTCACCTTGATAGAAAATTTAAGAGTATAAATATAAATGAAATAAAAATTGATAGATAATACCAACATGATTTGATAATGGAGTTCCACTTTAAAGCCTACATCTCTGGATCCACACCAATGGGGATATCTCCTTATTAATTGTAGAAAAAATACTTTACAATTTCTTCAAAAGTCTTCAAAAGTGTCTTTCTAGACCTTACTCTGTCGAAGAGATACTCTAGAAACAATATTATATTATTCAAGGTCTTTAAAATTCTCTAAGTATCTCAATACTCCTTTACATGCCTTGGAATAACATTCTCCACATCCAAACTTGTCTTCAAATGTCACCTCGAACACTTTATATAGTGCTTACTCTCATGGGTACAATGGTTAAGAGCTTATATTTTTACTCAAAGTGGCTTGGTTTGAATCACATGCCAATTATTTTGTATCCTTTGAAATAAATAATCCCACATTTGGGAGGTGGGTAATTGTTTGATTGTTTATTTACCACAAAATTCATGGTAAGTAATGCCTATACGTAGGCAATGTCTACGAAGTGGACATTGGTAAGACATGAGTCTCAGGCTATGGCAAAGAGTGTGGGTTATTGGTTTGGCTCATGTAAACTATGTATAAATTTGGGGACATTGGGATGTGTGTATGATTCAGTCATGGCATGGTGATTGGGACCCTTGTGGTGGACTTAGTATAGAACATGGTTGGTTTATGGCAAACTTGTGGTAAACATGTGGCTTGGATTTGGTACTTGGCAAGTGGTAAGATTAGAATGTTTGTTTAGAAGATTCAATGGCATGATAATTAATTAATTCCATAATATATAAAATTAGAGTATGAAATAAGCGGTGGAAATCCACCTTATGGATTTTGGACCCACCATGTGGACCACTCTACATCCACCACTTGTCGATGTCCAACTAGATGTTCCATCCAAACCAATTTTTTTAATTTTCCCTATTTGATCTTTAATGCATGATATCTTACACATACGAGTTCAAAATAAATCCATTTAAATTATTCCAAAAATCCTGATGATCTCTTTGCCATGACAATCATCAACTTGCAATTTTATGACTTCATTTTTGAAGCATATATAGATCCACCTGGATCACTCATCATCTCTAATCAATCAATATTATCATCCCTAATCACTCCTTCATTAATTATAACCATTCTTCATCATAAATAATCATTAAATTCTCATACCTCATAGTCCCTAATCAATATTTTTGTATCCCTCATCATCACTAATCACTCCCTCATTGACCCTCGACATCCCTCACCATCCTTCATCACTCCATCATTGATCCTCACCATCCCTAATCGCTCCCTCATCATCTAGCATAAGTATATACTCTACATATATCTTTGATTCCAATAATATGTTTTTTAATCCATTATAATAGAAATTAACTCTTTTTTAGGACTTGTGTTGTCAACACCTAATTGTGATAGTCAATTTTATTACTGAATGAATTGGATGATATTCCAAATTTATAGTCAAGTAACATAAGTATTAACACAAAATAGAGTCTAAAGTTTAGTTTATATAATTATATTTTTTATGTAACTAACTAAATTTAAAAAAAATGGTTGTAAATTTGGTAGTTTGGTTTAAAACATAAAAATTAAACACAAATATCTTGTATAATTTTCTAATTCTGAGAAGATTTGAATCAGATGCAAAGTTATTTAGTGTTTCCCATTCATGTATGTCTTGAATCTTGGTTAGGTTGACACATAAACTCCTTTTGTGTGTAATGCGTCCTAAATATTTTATCTCTTTCATGAAAAATGAACATTTATTTATGTTATCACAAAAATATGTTTCTACAAAATGTGAAACACTAGTTCAGCATGGTGTAGATGTTCATCCCATGTTTTCTAAAGATTAAGATGTCATCAAGGTATATTTAAAAAATGACATAGGTAAAGGGCCTAAGGATTTCATTCAACATCTTTAAATGAATTAATTCATTATATGAGTTAACCTAAAAGGCATAACCAACTAGTCAATCAATCTTTCCTTTATTTTAAATAATTTATTCAAAATGTCTAGAGGTTTAACATGAATATGATTATACCCAAAATTAAGATCAATTTTGAAAATGAATTCTACACCATGGATATGGTAGAAAAATTATTTAATATTTAAATGAGATAATAGTTCTTCACTTTAATTTTTTTAATATTTTTTTAATTTGATTGATAAATTTTGCACAAACACAATTGGGCATCTCTAAGGCAATGATTTGGGCATGATGTGTCCATTATCAATGATTTCATGGATCTACCACTTGATATATTAATTCTATATAAATGATATGTTGTATAAAGAGGTTTGAGTTAGAGGTAGTTAATAGATCAAATCAATAGTATTGTTTAGTGTATAGTATGCAGGAGCTTATTTAGGTGACTGAAAGATGTCTTTGTATTCATATAGATTATGGTTCAATTATTTTGTCTTTGTTATTTTTGGATAAACCACACTATGATATGGTGACATAAGGATGTCATTAAATTTACTTATTACCATTAAGATTATACTTCTTACTATAACTAAAAATATTCTTGCACTTTCTGGCAATAGTGACTAAAAGCTTATGTACTAACTATGATATATGGTATTGCAGATCATAATAGTCTATCACAACATTTCAAGGATTTACTTCATAGAATACATGTCAATGGTAAATACATGGTTTACCACATGTAAAACATCACACACCTATAGTGGTGAGATGTCACAAAGGATTGCATCTTTAAAAAATTTGATTTTGTACACCGAGTGACACTACTAGGTGATCCATTTCTCAAGGCCTACACTAGACCATACACTAGCATATGGTTATTGATGATGGATAAATTTCAAGTTAAATTTTGAAAATATGATTTAGGAGACATTAAATTCTTCAGAATTCCATTAGAAATGATGAAGTGCATTGTCTCACCATTGATCTACTTTTTTTTAATGAAACAATATTTTTAATTCATATAATTTATTGTTGGGGAAGTAGAGATATTTTTAGTACCGACCATATCATTGGGTTCATAATCTATTATCTACTTAAATTTTTATAGTTCTAAATAACTTTTACCCAATTTTCAATATGTGTAAGTAGAGAGCTGATAGTGTGACACTCTTTATTGGATTGAATATTGAAGTTATGAATTAAGTACCACTTTTTCTAATCATTTGAAAATTATTTTCCACTCTCTTGTATGATGACTCAATCAATAGACATATAGATAGAAGGACTTCAATGTAATTATTCAGATCATAAAATGTCCTCCTATGGAAAGTAAATGATTAGTTTAAAGAAATCGTGTAGCTTGGTGATCCTCATGTATTTACTACCCATTTTTGGTGCTATGGTGGTTTTAATTTCTTCTCTTTTTTTGGCAAATTTTAAATTGTGAATTGCATCATTTTTAATTGCCTCATATGTTTTCATAGGTTTTAAATATTTATGTTTCAAATTTGCCTCCAAATCATTTTGATCACCATGTCTTAATTTTATGATAGCACTCAACTCTCCACTTGTAGCTCCTAACATTTTTAAACCCTAAAAAAATAACGCCATCAAGTTATTGGATGGAGTGATTAAGGATGAGGAGGGATGAGGAGAAATTGTGTAAAGATGACGAGGGAGTCAATAGAGATGATGAGGGATGGTGATGGTCAATGAGAGAGTGATTAGGGAAGATGAGGGAGTGATTAGGGATGATGAGTGATGGTGAGTATTAATGAGGGAGTGATTAGGGGAGATGAGTGATGAGGATTGAGTGATTAGAGATGATGAGGTATGATGAAGCAGTGATTAGGGATGATGAGGTGATGTAGGAGAATCATTACCCAATATAAATAGTGATCGATTTTACATGTTTTGAGTCTTTAGAAGGTAGTTAATGTCATAAGAAGGTTGTAGGAGTCTTTCTATGTTTCTAGTTTTATGTCAATTTTGAATTAGAGTTATATTGGAATTTTTCACCAAATATTTCATTTGAATTTTTTAACTTTTATAAATACTCAAATCTTGTTTCAATAAGTCCAACATTTAATTTGGTATGGTTAGAATTTAGTGAGGATTTTAGGATGTTACAACACATATACCTAAAATCATATTTGAGAAATATGTTAGTAGTTGAGCTAGTTGAGGACACTCTCAACATACAAAAGAAGATAGAATTAAGTTGATGGTTATTTGGTAATAAAATTCTTGTCCATGTATTATTTTGTATTCAGAGTCAGAATCAAGAGAGTTGGAGGGGGTAGGATTTGAAAGGATGAATGTAAAGAACCCTAAACAAGTGAATAAAGACAATTTTTTATTATTTTCATACAAGAAATCAAACAAACCCTTCATCTTATTGAATATTTGAAAAGATAATTGACAGTGTGATCGTGATTATAGCATTTGTCATTTGAGTTTCAAATCTTTTGAATATTCAAATTACAAACTGTATACCCTATGCTTTTACAAACTTTGCCTTGAAATATGAGTGAAGGTTAGAGTCTTATAGAAGAAGAGTTTATATTTAGTGGGATTTTATAATATATGAGTAATTAATAAATTGACATAATAATTCCTTAATAGTCTTTAAACATTCTATGTTGAACAACATAACGCTATCTTCTATGAGCAAAAGTTTGAGTATACATTTATGTGAGAAGGTATATGCATGTATCAGAGTGAACATTAAAATTTATCTGTTGATGATTTTATTATCATATTTTAATGAAGTATTTTATTCTTTGAAGTAGCTTTCATATATTTTGATGAGCATAATGAAAACTAACACATTTTAGCAGTTATCAAGAAACTTAACAAAGTCAAAGTGGTATCTTGTGGAAATTGGAAAATTGAGTGTTATAGATGGAAGGAATTGATTTTTTAAAGTGTGTAATTTTTTTTAGAGTTTAAACCTTCATGTTGATTTATAACCCTCTTTGGAATGAATTAGAACAAACAACCTGTTCTTGAATTACTACATACCTATGACTAAGTACATAGTCTATTCAAATTTGGTTAAGTCAATCTATTGTAGCTTAAAAAGGGAAATATAATACTTTAAAAATGTGCATAGGGTTAAATAAGACCAAATCCAATAGTAAAAGTCATTGAAAACACCTTTTGAATATTTAAATCTCATTTTGACCCTTCTCAGGTCTGTAAAACTAGTCCAAACCCTGTATTAGGGTTTCTACTTTCAAAGTGAGTTTAGGAGTTGTAAATATCAATAATTCATGAAATTTGGTGAAAATTTTGAGTTCAACATGCACAAAGATAATATAGTGTTTTTAAGTTGTGTAATTATGGATAAGTATAGATGGGGGAGGACTATGTGGTAGATAGGGTAGAAGGAAACGTAAAGAACTAATCCAAGATTAGAAAGAGCCAAAATAAGTTATCAAATAATTGAACCAAAGATTGGAAATTTTTGAAGAGATGGGATATGTTACAGGGTATCCATAAACGAGGTTTATTTGATAATTTGATTATGTACAAGAAGAGTCTATGATAGAGTAAGAGGTAATATATGATATGAGGATTGTGTTGAGAAGTTAAGTAGGGTTGAGAAGAAGTTAAAGAGAAATCAAAGGAGTGGAAGGAATTTTTTTAGATCCCTATTAAATCCTAAGGAACTAGAGATAAGATTTGATCCAAGTTTTTATAATTCATAAATACTAGTAAGGGGGATAGTCTCAAAGTAAGAGAGATTGAATGCATTAAGGAGAATAGAATGAAGAGTTTAGTAAAACCATATGAAGAATGGTGGAGAATAAATGAAATTCATGAAATGAAGATGTGAATTTGAAATATATGTAAGGTCCAAAGACAAAGATTAAGCAAGAAAGAAAAAGTGAAAGCTAGGTGGATATTAACACAGATCTTGGACAAGCAGAGTATGCAATAGGGTTTTACATCATGAGGGATGGTGAGGGGAAATGAGGGAGTGATTATAAATTATAAGGAATGGTGAGGGTAAATAAGAGAGTGATTAAAGATGATGAGGAATGAAGAGGGAGTGATTAAGGATGATGAAGTGGTGATTAGGGATGGTAGAGCCAATGAGGGAGTGATTAAGGATGATGAGGGATAGCGAGAGCCAATGAGGGAGTGATTAGGGATGATGAGGGAGTGATTAAAGATGATGAGGGATGGTGAGGGTCAATTAGGAAGTAATGAGGGATGAAGAGGGACAAGGAGTGAGTTATGAGGGATGATGAGGCATAGTGAGGGTCAAAGAGGGAGTAATTAGGGATCATGAGGGAGTGATTAAAGATGATTAGGGATAGTGAGTGTCAATGAGGGAGTAAATGGGTACAATTAATAATGATGAGATATTTATTAGGGATGATGAGGCATGAGTAGGAAGTGATCAAGGATGAGGGAGGGATGATGACCAAGTGAAATTAACACAACATGGTTATTTGATGTGTGTAGGTCAATAATGTGACCTATGCTACCCCAATCACACCACTTTGCATCAATTTAAAAGTCAGTGGTTTTAAAACTTCAATTTTTATATACTTAAGACTCCTATAAATTCTAGGAATCAATTTGGAAGGTGCACAAACCTAAAAAATGATGATATGTTTACCAAAAATGGATATCGATTACAAAAGTTTTGTCCTAAAATCCCTAAATTTAATACTTAAACCCTATAAATTCCTAATTACTAACCTAATTGGATTTTTAAAAACTATTTTACACATTTTAAGGTGTGAAACTATGAAACCAACTCTATTAGATGTTGAGTGACCCTAATTTCTTATATTTACTAAAATAAATTTAAATTATAAGAAAATAAATGTAAATGTAAACTTATACTTAAGAGTAGTAAATATAAGCTTACGGAAAAGTTTGCATTAAAGTGAAGCTCCCACATGCTTTTGGAGATGTTTTTGGTCTTATAACAAAACAACATGTACGTGTTATACAATGCGTATGTGTAATACAATGCAGACACGTTATATAACATGTATGCATTATATAACAATGTGTATGCATTGTACAATGTGTATATGTTGTATAATTCACATTATTTATAAAATGAATAAACATTATATAACATTTATGAATTATATAATACATTATATAATGTGTACGTGTTATACAATACATACGCGTTATTTAAATTTGCACTAATGCATACACATTATTATTTTCTCAATAATGTGATTGCATTATGGATTGATAATTAGGAAGAAATAATTTAAATAAAATAATCACATTAGTTTAATAACATGATCACATTAATTAAATAATGTTATTGCATTATTTAATAATGTGATCGTGTTACCTAAAATATCCATAGAATTGTCCCCTAACTCCATGCACATACCCAAGTTTCATCTTTATTAAGATTGTTTACTGAGAAATATTGTTGAAATAGATGGAGGGTGATTATAGCCTTGTCCAAGTGTTATTAGGTATTTAATATGATATAAAGATAAGATAATAGATTCTTAAAGCTCTCAGCCTATACAATTCTATGTTACCAGTCTAGAGTTTAACAAGACTAAAAGTTTTCTAAGTGGAGTTTTATCTAGTCAAGTGAGCCACAAATTTATAAGGAGTTTATAAAGAGTGTTTTTAAGGTTATATAGTTGGTTTTAAATTAAAATATAAAGGAAAATAAACAAGTTACAAGTTTTCATTGAATAAAGAAACCTAGTCAATAACCTCGAACTCTATGTATTGGCTTGTTTAAGGTATTTAAGGGATTGCTCATGCTTAATGACTATTTTAAGAGGTTTAATAAGTCAAGGAAGACCCTATAAAAGTTTTATATTCTTTGGGACAACTTAAATCCTATTTTAAAATACTAAATATTATTTAAAACTATCACACAATCCTTCAAGAATGTTCAAAACTCTGATTTTTACATTTATTGAACATATTGTGATTGACCAAGGTAAAATAACTATTGGAAGAGGTGTTAATAAGTGGGGGAATACCTTTTATAGGTATTATATGATTTTTAAAGTATCTATAACTAAAAATATTCCATTTTTGTCCCTCTCAGCCTTGCAACAGGCTTGTTTAAGCCTAAACTAGGGTTTCTAAAAGGAAAGTAAAATAAATTTTATTTAAACCACCTAAAAATCAAGAAATTTTTTAATTAAGTGTAATTCAATGTTTAATATAGGATTCATGAATTTTTGGAGAGGTAAAATAACGTATAGTATGGTCATCAACTATGTGGGAGTGCATTTGGCCTAGAAAGGCCTAATTGACAAAGAGGAAAAATGAGTTAGGTGGTCTACATGACAACATAAAAATGGGTCTTTTAAGGCTAGGACACAAAATTTAAGATCTTCATTGGGCCCCAAGGGTGAAGTTTATATTTTATCATATGCATCCCTAAAGATAATCTCAACACCTTTGAGTGTGAAAAATGAGCAAAATTCAATCATGCATTACATGAGAAGTGTGATGGCTATAAATGAGTCATTAGATCCCACACTTAAATATATGGGTCATATAACAAATAATAGGATTATTATCTCTAACTTGAGGTGAGTGAGATGCGGTAACCAATTTTCTCTCATAGCCAAATCTCTTTTAAATGGACAAAAGTTGGTTAGGTGGGGTCATATATTCTGACTCATTAGGCCAATACAAAAATTGTCTGCATGGAAATGTCTAAGTGGGTGTTTCAAGGATATAAAAACCATTGTATAGTCTTCATCAGGCCATGTGAGTGAAGGTTACATTTGATTAGACATATCCCTAAAGAGAATATCAACATCCCTGAGTGTAAAAATTGAGCGATCTTTGATCATGCATCAAAAGATAATTATGAAGGATAGAGATGAGCCATCAAATCCCATATTTTCAAAGATGGGTATTATAATAAATATCAAGAGTATTTTATCTATCTTGTGGCAAGCAAGATGTGGAAACCATTTTTATCTTGCAACCAAATCTCTCTTAAACAACCAAAAGTTAGTCAGTGGGGGCCATATATTCTAACTCATTAGCCCAATAAATGAACCATTTACATAGGAACATCTAGATGGGTGTTTTAAGTATATAATGATCATTTTATACTCTATGTTAGGTCTTGAGAGTGAATTTTTTAGTTGATTAGATGCATCCTTGTAGATAATCTCAGCGTCCTTGAGTGTGTAAACTGAGTGAACTTCTATCGCCCATTGTAGGAGAATAGTGAGGGATAAATATGAGCCATTAGCTCCCACACATTCACATATGTGTATTATAAAAAATTCCAGGATGATTTTATCTAACTCTAGTTGAGTGAGATGTGGCGACAAGTTTTCTCTTACAACTAAATCTCTCTTAAACGACCAAAAGTTGGTCAGTGAGGGTAGTATATTCTAACTCATTAGCCCAATTGATGATTTGTCTACACAAACACATATTTATGGGAATTTTAAGCATATAAAGACCATTTTTTTTGTCTTCATCAAGCCCTAGGAGTGAAGGTTGTAATTGATTGGATACATACTTGAAGAGAATCTCAATATCCTTAAGTGTACAAACTGAGTGAACTTTAGTAGAAATTTTTAGGAAAATCATGAGGGTTAGATATGAGCCATTATCTCCCATAATTTAATGTATGGGTCCTCTAATAAAGTCTAGAAAGTTTTTTAATAACTTGAGGTGAGTGAGATGTGGCAACCAGTTTTCTATCACAGTCAAATATCTTAAACGACCAAATGTTGGTCAGTAGGGTCGTATATTATGACTCATTAGCCCAATAAATGAACCATGTAAATGAACATGTCTAGATGAGAGTTTTAAGGTTATAAATACCATTGTAAATTCTTGATCAGGCCTTAGGAGTGAAGGTTATAGTTGATCAGATGCATCCCTAAAGAGAATCCCAATATCCATAAGTGTGTAAATTGATCAAATTTCCATTACATGAGAATTTTGAAGGATAGAGACGAGAATCATGCATTACAGGAGAACCATAATGGATAAAGATGAGTCATCAGCTCCCACACTTTCATGTATGAGTATTATAATAAATCCAAGTAAGGCTATCTCTAAATTATGATGAGTGAGATGTAGTAACCAATTTTATCTGATAGCTAAATCTCTCTTAAATGACCAAAAATTATTTAGTGAGAATGTATATTTTGACTTGTTAGCCCAATCAATGAACTACCTATATAACCACATCCATATGGGAATTTTTATGTTATAATGACCATTATTTGGTCTTCATCAAAGGTTATAGTTGATTAACTGCATCCTTAAAGAAAATCTCAGCATCCCTGAGTATGCAAACTAAGTGAACTTATATTAAAAGAGAACCATGAGGGATAGAGATGAGTAGTCATCTCCCAAAATTAAATATATGGGTCATCTAATAAATCCCAATAGTATTATCTCTAAATCAAGGTGATTGAGACATGGTAACCATTTTTCTCTCACAGCTAAATCTCACTTAAACGACCAAAATTTGGTCAGTGAGGGCTATATATTCTAACTCGTTATTACAATTGATGAACCATCTTAATAAACACATACGTATGGGTGTTTTAAATATATAATAACAATTGTATGTTATCTATTAGGCAATGGGAGTGAAGGTTTTAGTTGATCAGATGCATCCCTAAAGAGAATCTTAGTGTCCCTAAGTGTGCAAATTGAGCAAACTTTTGTCATGCATTGCAGGAGAATTGTGAGTGCTAGAGATGACATATCAGATCTCACACTTTCATGAATGGGTCATATAATAAATCCAAAGATGATTTTATCTATCTTGAGGTGAGTGAGATGCAGCAACCAGTTTTCTCTTGTAGCTATATCTTTCTTAAATGGCTAAAAGTTGGGCAGTGGGGGCTGTATATTCTAACTCATTATACCAATTGACAAACTATCTATTAAAGAACATATGTATTTTAATTTTTATGTTAGAATAATCATTATTTGGTATTCATTAGGCCCTTGGAGTGAAGGTTAAAGTTGATCAGATGCATCTTTGAAGAAAATGTTAGTGTCCTTAAGTGTGAAAACTGAGTGAACTTTTTTCATGCTTTGTAAGAGAATTATGAGGACTAGATATGACTTTTCAACTCTAACACTTTCAAGGACATGTACTATAATAAATCCTATGAGTATTTTATCTGATTTGAGGTGAGTGAGATGTGATAATTAATTTTCTCTTGCATCTAAATCTCTCTTAAACAACTAAAAGTTGGTAAGTGGGGGCTATATATTCTGATTCGTGACCCCAATCAAGGAACCATCTATGAAAGAACATATAAATGGAAATTTTAATTCTATAATGACCATTTTTCAATCTCCATCAGACCTTAGGAGTAGATGTTGTAATTGATTAGATGCATCCCTAAAGAGAATCTCAACATCCTTGAGTGTGCAAACTGAGTGAACTTCCATCATGCATTGTAGGATAACCATAATGGATAGAGATGAGTCACTAGCTTCCACACTTTCATGTATGATTCCTATAATAAATCTAAGGATTATTCTCTCTAAATTGAGGTGAGTGAGATGAAGTAACCAATTTTATCTCATAGCCAAATCTCTTTTAAATGACCAAAAGTTGGTTAGTGGGAGTTGTATATTCTAACTTGTTAGACCAATCAATCAACCATCTATATAAGCACATCCATATGGGAATTTTAAGGATAGAATTACCATTATTTATTATTCATTGAGCCCCATGAGTGAAGTTTGCAGTTGATTGAATGCATCCTTGAAGAGAATCTCAGTGTTCTTGAGTATGCAAACTAAGTGAACTTCTATTGAAAGAGAACCATGAGGGATAGATATGAGGAATCATCTCCAAAAATTTAATAGATAGGTCTTATAATAAATCCCAAAAGTATTATCTCTAAATCAAGGTGAGTGAAATGTGGCAACTATTTTGATCTCATAGCCAAATCTCATTTAAAGACCAAAAGTTGGTCAGTAGGGGCCATATATTTTGACTCGTTATTGTAATTAATGAACCATATTCATAGGCACATCCATATGGGTGTTTTAAGTCTATAAAAACCATTTTTTGGTCTCTATTAGGCATTGGGAGTGAAGGTTTTAGTTGATCAGATCCATCCTTGAAGAGAATCTCAACATCCTTGAAGATAATCTCAACATCCTTGAGTGTGTAGACTAAGCTAACTTCTATCATGTATTGCAAGAGAACCATGAGGTCTAGAGACAATACATTGGGTCCCAAAATTACATGGATTGGTCCTATAATAAATACTGAGATTATTTTATCTAACTTGAGGAAAGTGAGATATAGAAACTAGTTTTCTCTAACAGATAAATCTTTCTTAAATGACCAAAATATGGTCAGTAGGGTTACATATTTTAACTTGTAATCTCAATCAATGAATGGTCTTTGTAAGAAAATTTATATATAAATTTAAATGTTATAATCACCATTTTTTATCTTTGTCACACCTTGAGAGTAAATGTTGTAGTTGATCAGATGCATCCCTTGAGAGAATATCAACATCCCTATGTGAGCAAATTGAGCCAACTTCCATCACTCATTATAGGAGAACCATGAGGGATAGATATGAGTCATCAGATTATACACTTGAATGTATGGGTCATATGATAAACCCTAGGATTATTATCTCTACATCAAGATGAGTGAGATGTAGAAACTAGTTTTTATCTCATAGTCAAATCTCTCTTAAATGGCCAAAAGTTAATCAGTGGGGGTTGTATATTCTAAATCATCAACCCAATCGATGAACCTTATTTATGGAAACATCTAGATGGGAATTTTAAGTCTAGAAAAAATATTTTCCTATATTTTTCACTCCCCAAGAGTGAAGGTTGTAGTTGATCGAACACAACCCTTAAGAGAATCTCAACATCCTTTAGTGTGTAAACTGTGTAAACTTTGGTCATGCATTGCAAGAAAATGATGAGGGTTAAAGATGAGATGTCAGTTCCTAAAATTTCATGAATGATTTATCTAAAAAACCCTATTAGTATTTTCTCTAACTTGAGGTGGGCAAGACACGATAACTAATTTTATCTCGCAACCAAATCTCTCTTTAATGGCTAAAAGTTGGTTAGTGGGGACCGTATATTCTAGATTATGATCCAAATTGATGAAAAATATTCATAGGCACATCTATATAGGTGTTATAGGGATATAAATACTATTTTATGGTCTCTCTCAAGGCCCTAGGATTGAAGGTTGTAGTTGATCAGACACATCCCTAAAGAAAATCTTAGTGTCCCTAAGTGTGTAAACTGAGCCAACTTTTATCAAACATGAAAGATAATAATGATGGATAGAGAAAAGATGTAAGCTCCCATGATTGCATGGATAGGTCCTATAATAAATTATAAGATTATTTTCTATAACTTGAAGTTAAAAATATGATGTAACTAGTTTTCCCTCATAGTGAAATCTCTTTTCAATGGCCAATAGTTGGTCAGTGGGGGTAGTATATTCTGAATCATTAGCCCAATTGATGAATTGTATTCATGGACATGTCTATATGGTAATTTTAAGTTTATAATGACCATTTCATATTCTCTATTATACCCAAGGATCAAAGGTTGAATTTGATCGAATGCATCCCTTGAGGGAATCTCAACGTCCTTGAGTGTGCAAACTGAGTGAGCTTTAGTCACACATTATAAGATAAATGTGAGGGCTATAGATGAGAGATTAACTCCTAAAATTACATATATGAGTCCTTTAAATAAACCTAGGAGGATTTTATCTAACTCTATGTGAGTGATATAAATGACTGTGTTTGTGTTTCTTATAGGTGTCTAACAAGCGACCTAAAAAAAGATAATAATTGATTGTTTAGACTTGTTCTCTAGCTTCAAACATTGTATGAAGGTTTATTAAGGTAGTTTGATCACTATACTACACATCAGAAAGGTATTTATAACTATTTGTTGATTACATAGGGTTATATCAAGTATGAAGGCTGAATTATGCACACAAGATAAGACTTAGAATACCAAGTCTGCAAACCATAATTAAGGCCTAGATCAGACTGCTTTTTATTTTTATTGAAAGGACAAATATAGATAAGGTGAAAACATATTTGCTTGAGGTAGATAACATTAGTATGAATTATTTTTTGGCTTCTCTTTATTTTAATAAGACAATCTTCTCTACTCACAACACCAACCACATGATGGTGGAAATTCATATGGTACCACTAACCTACATTAAAATTGTTAGTAAATAATTTAAATATAAATAAACACAATGATAAATAATTAAAATTAAAATACATTAAATAAAATCATTTCAATCTAGTGTACCTTCAATATAAGCTCTATTTTTAAGTGTTTCAAAAATCGCTTCATGGTCATATTCACACACTTTATATAAACTTTTATTGTGATGCTTTCCATGATATTTGATCATTTGAATATTTATAGTGATAACCAAATTGGAACAATGAATCACCATCTTATGTTTTTCAAATCCTCAAATAATATATATATTTTTAATTTTTTTATGGTAGTACCTATGAAGCCAAGTTCCTTTAATCATTATAGATCCAATGGGATAAATCAGCTCTTCTCCATCTATCAAAATGACAAAATATTAGTTTGTTCCCTCATCATTATTCTAAGGTGTAATGACTGCAAAAACATGCCCTGCATTTAAAGTATAATCAAAATGTAAGCACATATAAGAAAAAATAAAGATATTGTGCTAATAGATCTAATGTTTTACATTTAATTTATGAATAAATTGTAATTAGTTGCACAATATCTAAGATGTGGTCAAAGTCAACTGATGATACCATTTCATGATCCATCAATTATTGGAGTGAGTGGTTATACTCTAAAGTTGATATGGTTTATCAATACCATTCATCAGCCTATTCTTTTGACTCACATTCATTCCAATTAAATTTCATACATGCATAACAAAAACATGCCATATCTCTATTATAAATAGTCCATAAACTTGAATTTGAGCATTGAATGGAGTGAAAAACACTCAATCTAGGTATTATACTACAATCTTCATACATTACCTCACGTTATTCTTTGATTAAAAATAATAATATTTGCACATGAAAATATTTATCTAATTCATGATAAATGTTTTCATTACACCAAGTCAAAATACTTGTAGGATCTATCAAATTAGCACCATCCTTGTGCTTTCCTTTCTCTTTCGTAAGGGCTCTTTTTACACATGCACCTACACCATCATGTCCCCCTTTTCCATACCTTGCCTCAAATAAGCTCCAAAAATGTTGAACACCATGCTTCTTATGCATTTTGATTAACCAGTAAAACATTTGAGAATTCTTAAACTTCCCTACACAATTATCTGACCAAATGTAGTGTGTATCAAACTGGATTTCTCTTGATTTCTCTTGCATTCATATAAAAGAGGTACTCCCTCAAAACATTTCTATTATCATTTATGCTATCAAGTGCATGTCTAAGTATAATATGAATAAAATTCCAACTTGAATTGAATTATAGTATTGGAATTGAACCTCATTCTATGGTTGTAGTGTGTAGTTCTTAGCAAATTCCACAACCTAAACAATCGTACCAACTTAGATTTTGTTATTACATAGCCTGAATTGATTATCTAACCATTTTGATTT
The DNA here is from genome assembly GCA_037957365.1 of Torreya grandis. Taxonomy (NCBI): domain Eukaryota; kingdom Viridiplantae; phylum Streptophyta; class Pinopsida; order Cupressales; family Taxaceae; genus Torreya; species Torreya grandis. The sequence goes on along the minus strand of JARHVA010001110.1, from coordinate 3,109,570 downwards.
ATGTGTGTGTCTTTCATATTAGTAGATAATATTCTTATTGAATTAAAACATGAAATCATATACAAACACTTTGGTCATAACCAACTCACATCTTGATGACTCTTTTTCATAATTCAACACATACTTTATAAATTTGTACTTCTAATAATTGACTAGTTTCTTTCAAAACTTATGTGAAATCTATTCATGTATACAGCTCGTTAAATTTGACAAATCACCATAGTTGTTAAATGTTCCATCTAAACATTATTTGGAATTTTTTTTCCATCAAGTCTTTGATAAAAAATAATTTGGATTAATTCTCTTGATGTCTTAGGTGGGGAAGACACCATATATTTATGCATAATCTCATCAGTTTGTAAAGTACAATGTATATGATGAAAAATATTAAAATGCATAGCAAATTCAATATGTACCCTAAAACAACATGTGGTGTGTGTTTAGTTTATTTTAACATAGAAATGCTTACACATCTCAAATGATCTTTAGATAATTATCAATTGGCCATTAATTTTTTTAATAAACTTTTTATAAAATTATGTTTGGGTCATGTCTAAGAAATGTTTCGCATGTGGATCATAGTTTTTTGGATTTTTTATTTTTTTAACAATATCTTTTACATTAGATGAGACCATTGTGTTGTCATGCCAAAAATTTTCAATCAAATGTCTTGTTCCTTAAACTAATAACTTATCTTTTCATGGGAGTCTACCACTAAACACACAACAATATATGAGTGAAGGGTCATGAAGCCTTGTTCTTATTTTTACAATATTTATTTTATTTTTTTATTTAATTTCAAGGATTTACTTATTTCAATAAGAATTAGAGATTTATATGTTGACTTACTCACTATATATTCCATTATTACTCATCTTACCACATTACTATCTTTTTTCTAATGTTTATTGCTATTGCCTCAAATGCATTAAATAGATTCTTTACTATTGGAATTTTTTTTCCCTCCATGTTGGATGTTCTTAATCCTAAATTATGCATCATAGGGTACATTTTTTGCATTTTCATTAATTTCATAAATGGTTGACATCATTTTATATGGATTTTATTCCTAAATGCATAGTCTCATACATGTTGACCATGACATTGAACTAATTTTTTTGAAATTTTATCTTCCATATGTTCTATTATTTTATCATCTATTTCAACCAAATACCTTGGTGTTCATCTCATTATCCTTAGAGGTGTGGGTGTAAGAGCTATATTTTTTATTAAATTGGGTGGTGTTACCACTTCAACCATAGTATGGATAGTAGAGGGTTGACTATATACATTAAATCCTACAGGTAAATTGAATTCCTCTTCATTAGGAGACACATGAATTGGGGACATTACCTGATGTATCATCATACTCAAAAAATTCATATGAATGGATGTTTCATTATATTGTGTTTATACATATGTTTCATCACTCATTAAAAATTCATTACTTACATGCTCGAAAATTTGAATTTCATAATTTAAAAAAAGTTTGATTGAGTTCTCTTATCTCATTTGAAGACATATCTAAACTAAATTCCATAGAATTGGGCATGTTATTTTCATTTGAAATATTACCTAGTGTGGAGGAAACACCTTCACCTTACCTAAAATCCCTTATGGATGTTCTCCTGCTTTTTCCTTTTCTCTTCAATTTCCTCATTTGATATCTCTTTAATTGGTCTTTTACGATGACTTTCTAACCCAATTACATTTATCTTTACCAAAAAAGCTAATTGTAGATTTAAATTTGAAGAATTTGTAGTGATTCAAACAAAGTGAATGAAGAATTTACCAAATTCACATAGTTAGATCATAAATAACTAGCTTATAGTTTGCAAAAATAAAAATAAATGATAAATTTTTGTGGGAAATCTAAGAGAAACTAATGAATCATAAAGGGCACCCCTGATTGTGAAATCACACATGCCCTTTGTGATCCATGGAAAAAATGGACAAAAATAATGAGGGGTGAACTTAATTGGTTTCCAAAGGCCGTACTCTCTTTTCAAAGGGCATACATCCTTTATAATTTTATAATTTTTTTACCACTTTCCCTCCTAAATTGCTTTG
>JARHVA010001110.1:2907500-3102500 GCA_037957365.1 Torreya grandis | reverse complement strand
TATAAAATTTTTGAAAAACACATTTTTCAAAGTAATCATAGAGATTGTGCACCTCATCAATGAAATTTTTGAGGTTCCAGTTTAAATTCCTTAGTTTTTTAGCCGCATTAATAATAATAATAATAATAATAATAATAATAATAATAATAATATGAATAATAATAAGAGAGTCACCTTCCACTTCACTGTTATTAAAATCCACATCAATGTCCAAATTAAGCCCTAACAAGAGAGCCTTGATCTATCCCTGATTTTTAGTTACATTGGGAACGTTAGCTATAATACCTACAATAAGATTATCCACATGATTATAAACAATACCTCTTACATTTGAGAAACCTAGGTTACCTTTAGAAGCTCCATCAAGATTTAGTTTCTCTAGCTAGGAGGGGGAGGAGTTCATTTCACAATATTTCTTTCATTCATAATAAGAGATAGGCTTACATTATATTTTCCAAGTAGATCCCACTTAATAAGGAGGTATATTTATTCTCTTATAATATTTGATATGGGCATAGGAACCTTATATCTAAATATTTCTTGGTAAGTAAGTTCAAGCTTACAATAAAATATTATATGGAGTTTGGGACTATTTAAATATGAGACAATTTCTTTCCTTCCATAAAAGGCAATTATTTATGGAATCATTTTCTAGAGATTCCCCACTTTATCTCTTCTATCTTCATGCCACCTATAGATCAAAGTGGTAGGAGAATCTAGATAGAGCAACAGGGTTTTCATTTTGTTAAAGAACCAAACCCACACTGACAAAGATAAGGAACACTGGAGGAAAATATGGTATGAATTTTCCTCAATCTAAATAAAAATAACACACCTAAAGGGATTTGAAAACCTAATTATTTGCAATCTATCCCAAACAAGAATATTTATATTCATGGTCATCCAAAGAAACATATTCACCTTTGGGAAGCTAAATAGATTCTAAACATTATGATTGGGCCATGAAGAATTAGTTGAGCACTTTTCAAATGTTTATTATACCTTTCCTTAACCATAAAGTCTCCTAAAGGGTATCCAATCCACATCAAGATATCATCATCTAAATAATTGCAAAGGGTTTGTGATTGAAGAAAATTATGAAAGGAAGAAATAATATCCATCTCCTTAAGAGAATTAGCCAAGAGAGGATCTTTCTAAGTTCTATTGTAACCCCAAGGTTTCATCAAATTGGTCCAATAGTCCTATAGTTTCCTCCCCAACTAAAAAAAGGATTCAAGTTTTGAAAGATAGGATTGTTAAATAAGGGTCCAACCTAGGACCAAGGTATGATTAGACTAGAAATCAACCAATCTATGATATTTGACTTGCCAACATAGGGAGTTAGATATTAAATGTCTTCTCTTTCTCATATAATTCCAAATACAAGAATATTTTATCCAATCATGGTAAGAGATAACCTTGAAAGGATTAAGGGAATCTAAATATTTCTTGCAAAGAATCCTACTCCATAGACCATCCTCTTCTTAAAAAGCTTTTGATAGGAGCTTGACCCAAGAGTTGTGTTGACACAAGAAAGATACCTGATTCCATAACCACCATTATATTTAGGCTTTCAAACATTAACCCACTTCATGATAAGATTCTCCTAATGTTTTCAATACCATTCCAAATTGCATGCAAAATTTTATCCATACATCAATTAATGCCTAGTAGCACATTTCCCTAATTAAATTACATGAAAACTATTTTTTCACACCAGAGGCATTTTTACTAAGGGAAACAATCCTGGGATCCATCCATAAATCTTCCCAGATGCCATTCCTATCACTTCTAATATTTTTTAGTGACATCAATAATATTTTCTTGGGTACAGGTATAGGTCATTGAATCAACATAATGCAGAAGGAAAATTCACTAGTAAAGTTTAAAAACTAAAGGCAATAAATATGCACAAAAAATATGCTATCAAAATCTATCTAGGGTTAAACCTTTATATCAATCACCAACACTACTTTTACTCATGTTTATTGAGATGATAGTCAGCTTCTTGCATCACTTGGTTGTATGTCTACCTTCTCTCGGGCCTCTACAACTACAATTTCTCAAGCATAATCATTACAAACCTTCTCCCAAGTCTCTGCAACTATAATTTATACAAAACAACAACAAGGAGAGATCTAGTAGGTTCAAATCCCATTCACAGGGTTGGTCAGGTGCATGCATTAATGATCCCAGTAAAATATGCAAAATAACAAAATGGGAAATCCATTAGGCTTGAATCCTGTCCATAATATTCATGCATTATAGGTTCTAAATTATGTGGTCATCATAGTGACATTACAAACATAAAAAGAAATGAAACAAACTAAAACACAAGAACATTTGAAGGCATGTCTTCGTGATGGGTTAAATTGGTATCTTAACTATCCTTCAAATCCATATTATGTTGTTCACTAGTTTTTTCTCCTTCCAATGTTTATACATACATTTCATGAGCTCAAAGCATCCTCAATCCCCCTCCTAATGGATGAAAAAAATATTGTTGGTTTATCTTCAATCTGTAGCTTCATGGTGGGTTAGCTGTAACAATCAAAAAATGAAAAATATCATCTTTTGTGTGAAAAATTGGACCTTGTGTTATGAGATAAGTTTCTGATTAGCAGAGTTGTGAGGTGGACATTGTGGTGACTAGTGGTGGCATAGTTGGTGCAGTATTCATCATCATTGATGTGTCTCTTGCGAGGCTAGACAAGTCAACAGGTGTTGTGAGAGCAACCCAATAGATGTTTTTGTGGTGTGACATGAGGGGTGTACGTGTTGGTTCTATTTATTTGAAAATTTCTTATTTTATATATATATATATATATATATATATATATATATATATATATATATATATATATATATATATTACTGATTGTAATACGTACCCTTATATCTTCAAATGTAGTCTATAATATATTTTAATGCCTTTTATAGTTTACTATGTTTTATACATTATACTAAATATTGCATTATATATTTTTTGGTTTTGTATATTTTATTCTATACCATCGTATATTACATATTGAACTATATTAAGCTAAATTTATATGTTATTAAAATATATATTTTATAACAAAAATTACAATTCCACGTGTCTCAAAGTTAGGGCACATGTATGATATGGCCCATCCTATGTATAATATTAGATGAAACACCCTTTCATTTATTTCCATCATCACCATCCAATTCACTTAGAAAAAGTTCATCACCTCCAATTTATGTATGGTCTTACCCTAATTTCTTTAGATGGTGGTGTATTGGTTGCATAAACAAACATATGTTACAATATATACTTTGGAGCCTCATTATTTGGCCTCCATATCATTGGCATTGCACGGATGACTCAAGTTGCACATTAGACATGAAGCCTTTTGAAAATGAAATCAACATCGTGTTTTCCTTGTCAGCCCTTCATAATAGTAAATGTCCAATCAAATAACATGATGGATGCAAGTCTTCAAAAAACTAATAATATACACTCCATAACTCAATTTTTTTCCCCACAATAGTATGATTATATTTTTATTTAGATCAACACATTAGACATCAAGTCCGTTTGTAAAAAAACTAATAAATAATCAATATAATACACTACCACCCTACAAGCTACTAACACCTTTGTAATCGGTTTAGGGTGTTTAAATCAAACAACTATGCTAAAAATGTGGTATGTGTATGATATGGGCCCTCTAATGTACAATGTTGCATGAAACACCCTACCATTTCCCCCCAACATCAACACCCAATTCACTTGGAAGTCTTTCACAACATGCAAGATATGTATGGCCTTGTTTTAGTTTCTTTGGGTGGTGGTATATTGGTAGCATAGAAAAACCTAGATTATAATATAGATTTTAAAACCTCAATGCCTTGTTTTCATAGCATTGGTAGAGTAGCATTGTATTGACTTACACATCAGACATGGAGCATTCTCACAATCAAAATAGCATCACGTTATCCTCATCAACACTTAATGATATTGAATGTCTAGTCAAATCACCTATTACCTTGCAATCATTATATGCCTTTATGATGGATGTAAGTCTTCTAAATACACAAGTTGCCTTACATCTTTATGATCATCTACATATCTAAATGTCGGATCAATGCCCTTACTTCACTTTTTTATGTGAAAAACATCACATCAGGCTCAAAAAGCATAAAAAATTAGGTACGCCTTAATGACTATTTTACTTTGGGCTCATAAATACTTTTGAATTGAATGCCTCAAATAAATACATTGAGGTTATAGAGTTTATTAAGGGAAATCATTATAGCATATTGAATGTCTGGTCAAATCACCTATTACCTTGCAATCATTATATGCCTTTATGATGGATGTAAGTCTTCTAAATACATAAGTTGCCTTACATATTTATGATCATCTACATATCTAAATGTAGGATCAATGCCCTTACCTCACTTTTTTATGTGAAAAACATCGCATCAAGCTCAAAACGCATAAAAAATTAGGTATGCCTTAATGAATATTTTACTTTGGGCTCATAAATACTTTTGAATTGAATGCCTCAAATAAAGCTACACAAATTTTTGAAGGGTTAAATGCTATAGTGATTTCTCTTAATAAACTCCATAACCTCAATGTATTTACCTCATAATAGTGTCATTGCATTGTTGTTAAGATAATTACATTTAATGTCGAGTCTTTCCATTATCAAATAGGAAATAATCATTAAGATATGCCACCATCTTGTAAGCTATTAACCCTTTAGTAGTGAATGTAGTGCATGAAAATTGAATAGCTACCCTAAATTTGGTGGATGTGTATGATATGGGGCCTCTTATGTACAATATCACATGAAATAGCTTGTCATTTCCCCTCACTATCAATGCCTAGTTCACTTGGAATTCTTGCACAACCTACAATATATGTATGGCCTTGATGTAATTTCTCTAGGTGGTAATATATTGGTAGCATAGAAAAACATTATTTACAATATAGGTTTTGAAACGTCAATGCCTTATCTCCATAGCATTACCATTGTAACACTAAATTTACTTGCACATTAGACATGGAGCATTCTCGCAATCAAATAAGTGTCTGGTGGTCCTCGTTGACCCTTCATGATATTAAATGTCCAATAAAAAAAGCTATTGCCTTACACATTAAATAGAAGGTAATGCATTGTACTCTTTTAGTTAGACACTAAATTCATACACGTGTAACAAGTCAGGCTATATTGCAAACAAATAATCTAATGATCAAATTTAATTTCAAATGTCCATTCAAGTTGATGTTATATCAACTCAAATACTGGGTGGAAGTTAACCAAGCAACATACTCTTAAGCACATATTTCACTCCGCACACCCAATTCAAACCAATGGTATCATTATATTCAAGCCGGAATACAAAGAGATTATCAAGTTAATCCCATGAAGAAGCAATGTTGAAACACAAGGCAAAAAGACACTGAGAAACAAGTAGTCATGCTAAGATAAGGGTCCCTATGAAAGTTTAAAGAAGTGGGGTGTGGTGGGTCTACAAAATGACCATGATAGATTATTTTATTTCTTCATTTTTCACAGTTTTAAGTTATTCAATACATCTTATGAATATGTTAACATGTGGAACAATTAAATCATGCTTAACAACATATTAATTTTGAGGTGCCTATTTTAGATTTACCACATACCATACAGATTAACGACTCTATTATATTCTCTACAAATTTTCAACTAACAATTTTTTTTATCCCTTTTGATATTTCTTGTACCATCAAAACAACTACAAGTTTATGTACTAACATATACTCATTTAAAAAATGGCAACTACATTTAATATCATGAAGGTGATCTTAATGGGTTGCGTTGGAGGTCCCCATTACGTACCCTAAGCATAAAAAATTAAAACACTGCTACTATTTGTAAGTACAATTTTATGAACTTAGAAGCACATTCATTTAAAAAATGGTAACTACATTTAATATCATGAAGGTGGTCTTAATGGATTGCGGTCCCCATGACGTACCCTAAACATAAAAAATTAAAACACTCCTACCATTTGTAGGTACAATTCTATAAACTTAGAAGCACCTTCATTTAAAAAATAGTAACTACATTTAATATCATGAAAATGGTCTTAATAGATTGCGGTCCCCATTACGTACCCTAAACATAAAAAAATAAAACACTCCTACCATTTGTAAGTACAATTATATGAACTTAGAAGCACGTTCCCTAAACAATACTCGCCATATTCGGATGACGAGAAACGAGGAAAAGGGTCTCCGAGTCACCGTCAAACCGTCGGTTGTCGTGTTGTGAAAAGCGGCCACGCAAGGGTGAGGTGTGTGTTGCGAATGGACGTCTTCATCCCCTTCTCCATTGCAATCCACACAAGACAAGGATTTAAACGATCTTCCACACGAAATGGTTACCAGACATTCACATTCACAACCGGAGAGAAAAGGATCGTCCTCTGTGCTCCCACGGGTTCTTATCGTCTCCAGAAGAACCCTTCGCAAGAACAAATTTGTTGATTTCGTAGGTATGCGACTCCTCTTCTCTTTCCCTTCTATGCAATGGATGTGTAGAAACATGCAAGGAATATCATCCGTAATTTGTTACAATTTTTTCTGAGAGACCATATAAATTTATATGGCCATTTATTTTACAGATTCATGCTTCTGAGAGAGAATGATTTTCTTTAATTTCATGTTTATTTCATTTTCATTCGCATTGAATGCCCGCTTTGAGAGGAGAAGATGAAGGATGTTTCTTCTAAAGCACATTTGTCGTCTCTTGATTGCACAAATTTGATTTAATTTCAGAAAGCTGCCATCGACCCGGCAGATTTTGCTGAAATTTTTTGAAGTTATCTTTTTGGAAATTCACATTTACAGCCTGGTCCTATGGAAGAGCAATTGCATAGAATTTTCTGCAACAGGCGGTGCTGTGCAAATATACCAATTTAAAAATTGCAGAAAACAAATCTTTCGGCTGAAAACGTGGAGCAGCGACTGTTTAGGATAAATAATTTTTTTGGCCCCGTAACAACCTGCATCTAGGTGGAATTATACTTCCCTCTACAAAAATGTTGGGTGGCGATTATGGCGGCCACCCTATTACAAAAAAAAGAAAGCTCCTATTTTCCCTCTGCTGAGAAAATCAAGGATTTCCATGAAATCATACTACCGCAAAATAATTTTACTTTTAATGTGCAGGGCCTGCAGAGAAAAATTAGTTTGCCCCCTCTTAATCTCTATCTGATGTGTTTGCTTGCATGTATGAGAAAAACTGAAATAGAAATAATATCAAAATATTTGTGCAGGAGCATATCACCTAGATCTGATAGTAAAGTATGGGGCAGTTCCAGTAATTGTCCCAAGAGTTTCAGGCGTACAGCACATGCTAGACAGTTTTGAACCTATTCATGGAGTTCTTCTTTGTGAAGGCGAGGATGTTGACCCTTCACTTTACGACACTCATGATGACATTGATTTGTCCAATGAAGAATTGGGCGAAATACAAAGATTGCACAGCAGCGACACCGCCATAGATAGAACGAAAGATTCCATTGAACTGCAGCTTGCCTGGCGTTGTCTCGAAAGAAACATACCATATTTGGGTATATGCAGAGGATCTCAGATACTCAATGTAGCCTGTGGCGGAACCTTATATCAGGTATTTTGGTCTTATATTCTTTGATTTCGAGCTCGATTAGACCAGCTGTACATTAAATTCTAAACAGAAGCGTCTGTATTGTAGGATGTAGAGAAGGAGCTGCGTAAAAAACCAGGCTGTGTTGTTAAACACATAAACTATGATGACTACGATGGGTATGTTGGTAACTGATGCTGGATCATCCAGTCTCTATGCGTGCACGATTTAGACCATCAGTTTTCCATCAATTTGAATTTAAACAATCAGTTTGCCATCGGTTAAGTCAGTCTTTATTGGACAGCGAATAATACATGCAATTCCTAGACAGTTTTTTTTAGCTTGGCTTTCACCGCCAAACCCAGCGTAGGAATAAAGCATGCAATCTGCATGCTTAGTTTATAATGTTTTTTAATTATATTTTTTAGCTACTGCAATTTATGTAACAACTTGGTTATTCTTATATATATATGCATTAATAAAGACTGTTTTTTCAAGCCAGCAAATAAAGAATTTCTAAGTACTCTGTTTTTAAGTTTTTATACTCTGTTTTTTTTCTGCTGTTATCTTCTGTGGGCATAGCAATTTTGTTTAGTTTTTTCAGATTCTACATTTGGTATTAGAGCAGGATTTTTCTTTTGGGTTAAAGATTTAGTAGTTGGAATTTTGCCAAAAAATTTATCATCTTAAATTCTAACTCCTTGCCCATTCCAGAATTTGATGGAAATGAGTATGCTTATTGGTGTATCAAAATGATGACTTTTTTGATAGGAAAAGATTTGTGGGAGATTATTGAATCAAGTTATGCAGAGCCAGCTGATTGGAATGTCCTCATAGTGAATGATAAAATAGCTAAGAAGAAGAATGCTCAAGCCTTATTTCATATTCAAATAGCGCTAGATAAAAGCTTATTTCCGCGAATTGCAGGAGCAAAGACAACAGAGGATGCCTCGAAGACTCTAAAAGAAGCTTACCAAGGTAGTGATCAAGTAAAAGTTGTCAAGTTACAAACATTGAAGAGAGAATTTGAAAATTTAAAGATGCAAGACGCTGAAAGTGTGAGTACCTATTGTGTCAGAGTAAAAGATGTGGTCAATAAGATGGCTACACTTGGTGAAATTGTGAACAATGAGGTTGTGATCAAAAAGGTGTTGAGGTCTCTCACACCAAGGTGGAACCATGTTGCCATAATCATAGAAGAAAGCAAGAATTTGTCTACCCTTCAATTTGATCATCTAGTTGGATCTTTGATGTCTCATAAAGAAAGATTGAGAGATTCATTTGGAGAAAGTGAAGAGAAAGCTTTTTCCTCCAAATTACAAATCACAAAGAATGAAGATGCAAATAGTAGCATCAAAAGTAATCAAGGCCAAGGTAGAGGTCAAAATCAGAATTACTCAAGAGGAAATAGACGCAGAGGTGGCTTCAGAGGAAGAGGTGGTTTCAGAGGAAGAGGTAGAGGCAGATTCGATAAAAGAAATATTCAGTGTTATCATTGTAACATGTATGGCCACTTTAATTATGAGTGTAGATTAAAATAAGGTAATAATGGTAAAAGCGTTCATTATGCTCAAGAAGGTGATGAGAATCCCCCAGATAATTTATTTTTATCTTATGACAAAGCTGAAAATGCTTCTAAAGATGTTTGGTATTTAGATTCGGGATGTTCTAACCACATGTCAGGGAATGAAAAACTTTTTTCTATAATGGATGAAAGTTTTAAATCCAAGATCAAGCTTGGTGATGACAAATCACTGGAGGTTGCTGCAAAAGGAGCTATGGAAGTCCATACAAAAGAAGGTATGAAGAGTGTTAAAGACATTTATTACACTCCAAAGTTAAAGCATAATTTGTTAAGTGTTGGACAATTATGTGAGAAGAATTATAAAGTTGTATTTGAAAATCAACAATGTATAATTTATGATAAGAATCAAGGAAACAGGGTGGTAACAGTTGTGCCTATGATAAAGAATAGGATGTTTCCATTGAAGTTTGGTGAACATAACAAGAACCTTGTCAATATGGCATATGAGGATACAAGTTGGTTGTGGCATCTCAGGTATGGGCATTTAAATTTTCATAGTTTGAAGATTCTAACATCAAAAGCATTAGTTTCTGGTTTGCCTAAGGTTGAAGAGCACAAGAAAGTTTGTGAAGGATGTGCTAAAGGAAAACATGCAAGAGAGAAATTTCCAAAAGGCAATGCATGGAGGGTCCGTTATCCACTCTAGTTAGTTCATTCAAGCATTTGTGGTCCTATGCAAACAAAGAGTTTGGGTAAGTCATCATATTTCATTACTTTTATTGATGATTACTCACGACAGTGTTGGGTTTATTTTTTGAAGACCAAATGTGAAGCTTTTGAGACATTCAAGAGGTTTAGAGCCCTTATAGAAAATGACAAAGGGTGCAAAATCAAATGCTTAAGGACTAATCGTAGAGGAGAATTTTGTTTAAAAGCCTTTCAAGGTTATTGTGATATGCATGGCATTAGAAGACAACTCACCACTGCATACACACCTCAACAAAATGGTGTAGCTGAAAGGAAGAATCGTACAGTGGTGGAGATGGCACGAAGCATGCTACAAACAAAAGGATTAAGTAATTCTTTTTGGGGAGATGCAGTTGCTACAGCAGTATATATTATCAATTAGAGTCCCACTAGTGCACTTGACAGGATGACTCCGTATGAAGCCTAGTATGAGAAAAAACCAAATGTTAATTATTTCAAAGTTTTTGGTTGCTTAGCCTATGTTCATGTTCCTGATCAAAAGAGGCAGAAGTTAGATCCCAAAAGTGAGTCATGTATTTTTGTTGGATATAGTGAGGAAAATAAGGCTTACAGGTTATATAATCCTCTCACTAATAAGCTTATTGTGTCAAGAGATGTGATTTTTGATGAAGGGGGAGTTTATGGTCATCAAAAAGGCCATATGGAAAAGTCAAAATCTGTTTTAAATGAAGTTATTATGGATGATATTGATCATGGGCAGCCCACTAATATTTCTATTTCAAGTGCTACAAATCCACCAAGTAACCCCTCATCTAGTTCAATTCCAAGTGTAAGTCCAGATTCAAGTCCTAGTTCTGCAAGGAAGGTAAGAAGATTGAGTGACATTTATCAAAGGAGTTCAAATCAAGCACATGAAGAAAATCCAAGAGGTGAGACACTGAATTTTGCTTTACTTACCAAGGCTGATTTTGAACCATCATGTTTTTAAGATGCATATACTAATGAGGTTTGGATGCAAGCAATGCAAGAAGAGATGGATTCTATTCACAGGAATGACACTTGGGAGCTTACAAAGCTTCCACATGATAAGAAGAAGATTGGCACCAAATGGGTCTACAAGACTAAGTGTAACAGTGATGGAAGTGTTGAAAGGCATAAGGCAAGATTAGTTGCTAAAGGCTTCACACAAAAGTATGGCATTGATTATGAAGAGACATTTGCACTAGTAGCAAGACAAGAGACCATTAGAATGCTGATTTCATTAGCAGCTCAAAAGAATTGGAGCATCCATGATATGGATGTGAAAAGTGTCTTCTTGAATGGGTACTTAGAAGAAGAAGTATAGGTGGAATAGCCACAAGGTTTTGAAGTGCAAGGAAAAGAAAATCATGTCTACAAGTTAAAGAAGGCTTTGTATGGCCTCAAACAAGCACCAAGAGCATGGTATGCTAGGATTGATGGATATTTTTAGGAGAATGGATTTCAAAGAAGTAAGAGTGAACCTACCCTTTACTACAAACAAGAAGGTAATGATATTCTAATTGTAAGTTTGTATGTTGATGACTTGTTGTATATGGGTAGCAGTTCTATGATGAAGGATGAATTCAAAGTTTTCATGATGAATGAATTTGAGATGAAAGATTTAGGCCTTATGAAATATTTTTTAGGAATGGAGGTTTATCAAAGGGAGAATAAATCTTTTATTTGTTAAACAAGGTATGCTAAAGATATGTTGAAGAAACTTGATATGGCTGATTGTAAACCAGTCTCCACTCCAGTTACTCATGGAGTTGTGTTGTGTAGAGATGATGGTGCTGAAAGAGTTGATGAGACAACTTATAGAAGTATTGTTGGAAGCTTAATGTTTCTAATTCATACAAGACCTGATATTGCTTATTCAGTTTCACTTATTTCAAAGTACATGACAGAGCCATCAGAAATACATATGAAGGAAGCCAAGAGAATTTTGAGGTATGTGAAAGGCACTCTAGATTTTGGTGTTCATTACTACACTTCTAAAAGGTTCAATCTGGTTAGTTTTAGTGATTCTGATTGGGGAGGTAGTTTGGATGACCGAAAGTCAACATCTGGGAATTGTTTTTCTTTTGGTTCTGGTTTGATTACTTGGAGCTCAAAGAAGCAAAGTATAGTTGCCCTTTCTTCTACAGAAGCAGAGTATGTTGCAGTCACTTTTGCAGGTACACAAGCATTATGGCTTAGAAAACTTCTTGAAGAAATTGGAGAGATGCAAGTTCAGCCCACAGTTATTTTTTGTGATAATATTAGTGCTATTAAATTGGCTAAGAATCCAGTCCATCACAGCAAGACAAAACATTTTGATTTAAAGCATCATTTCATTCGAGATTTAGTGCAGATGAAGGTAGTAGAATTGAAATACATCAACACTAAAGAACAGTTGGCAGATATCTTCATGAACGCAGTTGCAACAGATCAATTTTTGACACTCAGAGATCAGATTGTAAGCCCTCTCAGCATCAAGGGGAAGTATGTTGGTAACTGATGCTGGATCATCCAGTCTCTATGCATGCACGATTTAGACCATCAGTTTTCCATCAATTTGAATTTAGACAATCAGTTTGCCATCGGTTAAGTCAGTCTTTATTGGACAGGGAATAATACATGCAATTCCTAGACAGTTTTTTTAGCTTGGCTTTCACCGCCAAACCCAGCGTAGGAATAAAGCATGCAATCTGCATGCTTAGTTTATAATGTTTTTTAATTATATTTTTTAGCTACTGCAATTTATGTAACAACTTGGTTATTCTTATATATATATGCATTAATAAAGACTGTTTTTTCAAGCCTGCAAATAAAGAATTTCTGAGTACTCTGTTTTTAAGTTTTTATACTCTGTTTTTTTTCTGCTGTTATCTTCTGTGGGCATAGAAATTTTCTTTAGTTTTTTCAGATTCTACAGGGTACAGACACCCTCTCAAAGTGGTGGACAATAATCCACTTCATTTATAGTTTCATGATTCATTCAATGGAGAGAATCTAGATATTATGGTTAATAGCTACCGTCATCAGGGATATATATATGGATTGGTTCATGATTTTATTTTTGCCTTGATCCGTCGTGTCCTACCCACTTATATTTTTTATGGATTGGTTCATGACTTTTCTTTAACTTCGATCAATTTTATCCTACCCACTTACATTTTCCCTCTGATTTCCTTCCAGGGGATAAAGAAACTGGCAGAGAGATTCAAAGCGATGGCCTATGCCCCAGATGGTTTAGTCGAAGCATTTTATGATCCAAATGCGTACAATCCAGAGGAAGGAAAATTAGTTATGGGTCTGCAGTTCCACCCAGAACGCATGCGTCGTTACCAGGATCAACATAATACCGATATTTTTTCTGAATCCGTCTTTGACTACGAAGGATGACATCGGGTTTACCAGGTAATTAATTTTTAGTCTTTCGTCAAGTATTGAGAAAGTGCATTTATAACTTTTGGTTTGTTTGTAAATATTTAATTGATCGTGTTTTTTTCAGGAATTTGTAAAGGCCGTGGTTGCGTATCAGAAAATTAGTCTGCTGGCCTGCAACGAAGAACGGAAAGCTGCGAAACTAGACGGTGAAATGGAAAAACGAAAGAATAGAATTGTAAGGAGCTTTTCTGTAGCCACGCTGATATACGATAGTCATGCCAACACACAATAATAATTCAAGATAACAATTCACTGCATAACACAGTCCTCACATCAATTATTTTATTTTCTTTTTCTGAATGTTATGTTTGAACTGTAAAAAAACAGATGAACGGGACGCTAAGCATGAGAGCCCTGGATAGAGAAGAGTAAAAGAGGCTGAAGCAAATGGGGGCTACTGTCAGAAACTCGGTTTCGTATATGAAAATGGTGAAGATGAATGAGGAGAAAATAGAGGCGGCCCTAACAATAATGGAATCCATGTCTTCGGTGAAAGCTAATATGAACTAAGTGCCGAGTCATTGTTTTATTTTTTTTAATCTTTTTCAAGGTAGATAATTATTGTTAATAATTACACGGAAAAAGTGTCAAAATGTGGTTTTCTGCGCTTTGAATTTCCGGTCATTTTTTTGGGTAAAGAGAGTCGGAAATTGGAAAGTAGATGATGTTTGACTTTCGGGGTTAATTTTGACTGTTATCTTTTTGTTATGTATATATATGTAAATATTATTTATAATATTGTTTTTGAAAATTTAATAAAAATTATAATATAGGAAAAGAAATATTAGAAATAATATATAATAGTTTAATGGTTTGTGTAATATAATTTCTTTAATAAATTTATTTTATTTTATAATTTCGTAAAAATGAAAATATGATATATGACTATCAAATTTTAGTTGGTTGATATGTCCATTTCGTTATTAGCAATGAGTATATAAGTAAATTTATAAGAGTAATATGGTTATAATATGGGGAAGGAGGGTTTGTTTTAAGAAAATGGTTTATATTTTTATTAAAATTTTAAAGTTGTAACGAGTGCATCATGATGGAAAACAAAAATTTAAGTCGTTGAATAAAATTTAAGCTTTTTTTTTCATTCAAAGTTTGTAACAAAGAATTTGTAGGTTTCAAAATTTGTAATTAAAAGTATAGAGGCTTTTGTCCTTCTATAGGGTGAACAAGTTTATAATTCTATATAAGACTCTTTATGAATATAAGTATTTTTGTATGTTTGATGGTAAGTTTTCCTTTTCATTTAAAGATGGTAACAAAAAATATGGGGCTCAATGTTTCTAATTAAAAATATGGGGGCTCTTGTCGTTGTATAGGGTGAACAAGGTTTGTAATTCTATATAAGACTCTTTACAAGTTTGGGCTCTTTATATTCTTGATGACATGTCTCTTTAGATGCTCATCTGGGAGGTATATTATATCAAGATAATAGGCTCTTCAACATTACTAAGACATTGTAATATTTAATTAACAATACCTTTACTAGTCACACATAAATGTCGGGCATTACATCAAGTCTTATATTCTTTATAGCATCGTGAATCCCATGAATTGGAAAGTAGAGCTTTACACAACTATGCTAGTTCTATTATTAAAGGGTAAATGATTCATGTGAAACTTCCATGTGGGTCTACACAATCCTCACTTAGAGTTTGGATCTCTCATGCATGTGCCATCTTTGCACATTGTTATACTACACCAAATTTATGCATTACCTTACTCCTTATTGTGCACAAGTTTATCATATTGCACCCTCTTTCAAACTCCATGTGCAAAACTCTCAACATCCACATGTTTGGGTTCTCCCATCACATGGCATGCCAATTAGGATTTTCAAAATATATGACATGCCAAAGAACTTATAAAGGTGTAGATACTAAAATTTCCTATTAGACATTTGACGATATCAGCTTTGATCTTATCCTTAGCATATATGACTTGTGTGTATGAATATGACTCTTATAGATATTTCTTCGTATTCATTTGCCAATATATGGACTTAGTCCATTCAATTTATTATCATTCATATATATGATCTCCCTAATACTTCATTTTATTTTCTATTATCCTAAGCAAACTCTCGCCATATTCTAGATCAATGTTTCCTCCTTCATGGACAATGCCAAAAATGTTAGAAGTTGTTAGTTATTATTAGTGTTTACTTTTTCTAATAGTATCTTTATTTTTCAAATTTAAATCCCTCCCTTATGTCGACCCACATATTTTTCATGTTGATTATAGAGGGAATTTACTCAAAGAATCATCCATTTATACATATCAAGCTTAAGGCTATTCCTAACAAGCTCTCACTTCATCACTACTAGAAAAACTTCTTTCACATTGATATATCTATTTGTACATCCTTGAAGAGCTATTTTAAATTATCCAAATCTATAAATCCTTCAAAGGACCAATTTGTAAACTAAGTTTGAAAATGTAGAGCAAGGTCAAAGTTGTCCATTATCAAGTTTTGAAAGTCAAAGAGCTACATTGTATTCTAGGGGATCATTATTGAGCACACATACACATAGATGATAGTTTTGTATATGGTTTGAGACATCTTCGTAATATTCGAATGATAACAATGGTCAACCACTCAATGAGGTGTGGTTGGGGTTCTCCATCCTATCCTTATAATATTTTTTCTATATCAAACAAGTGTCAAAAATGAAATTAATATTTTAAAACAAAAGAAGACAAATCAAAACATGCATATAATTATTGAAAGAATCCTTATCTATGGAGTGGAGAGATATCCAAATATTAAAATATTCCTTATAATCTTATTCAAGCATATTTTAATTACTTGTCAATGATTGGTCTAATTTTTATTTGTATTATATTCCTACACTTTTTAAATTCTAACATCTAGTGTGATACTAAATACACATTTTTAATAAGGGACACATAAATTGAGTACCAAACATATATTATTAATTTATAAACTAAATTCAACAATTTTTATCCGTATTCTCATAATTTTTAATAATTTTCAAAAAATAATAATATGCATATTTAATGCAAATTAAAATAATAGTTATTTATATATTAATAATACTAATATTGATATTATACATAATATAAAAAATAATAATTAAATATATTGTACTATGCTTTTAACAATTTATAAAATATAATAATTGTAATTATCAATTAAGATATTTTTTATTAGTTTATTGAAGGTAGACAATTTGTTAAGAAAGCAACACTGTTATTTATAACTTTTATTGTTTAGGCCACACAATGTATTTGTTACAAATGATCTTATTTCTTCATTTATTTTAATTCCTCAATTGCAATAGAAAGTTAGGGACTAGCCACCATGGGTCTTCCTTTTATAAGAATTCTATATGTGCATTTTAGAGTTTTAATAGAAACTTTAAAATTTATAAGTTAAGTGTATTTTGTTTGAAATATATTTTTTTTAATAAATTTATTGGACCAATTTTTCTAAAAAAAATTTATTGAATCTTTATATTTTTTAAATTTGATTTGAGGATATTTAAAAAAATACAAATTGTAAAATGTATTTTTTTAAATTTGTTGTAAAATGACCTTTAAAAAATTTACTTTGAATTTTATAAATATAAGAATTATAAATTTTTATTTGTTATAAAATATATTTGGTAAATGTTCACAATATACATAATAAATATCCAATTTTAACATTTAAAGTAATTAATTAAAATATTTACAAGTATTAAAAATGTCATTGATAGATGTGACATGTCATTGAACTTTGCACATGTATATACCTAAGGTTCTTTGAGTTCATCACTTGAAATTCCATGTCATTGCCTCTCACCATTATCACTTAGTTTGCCTTGAAATATTACACCCCTTTCATGATTTGTATAGCCTTGTCTTTCCTTACCACTTTAATATTGCTAGAGATCATTATGAAACAATATCTTCTCATTGAAAAACTCATTTTTATATGAAGGAACACATAATCTCATTTTCTAATATCACCTCCCCCAAAAATATTAAATTGATGTTGCTTATCAGTTCATTCACAAAAGGTGATATAAACTAAGTGGCCATGAATTATGAGTGAGGTACAAATTTCAATTTACAAAATCACACTTTACCAAAACATAAGACTAGAAGTTGCCCTAAGGTCGCAAGGAATGCCCGAAGGAATGTATAAGTTATTTATTCCCATTTGTAGAGTATATTGCCCATTTAAGTGTTTCAATTTTGAGTGTATTATGTAGACACCCCATAAACTAATCACCAATCATTTGCCTATTATCTCAATAAATGATTTCTCTACCATGACATTCACATTGTATCAATAATGGTGATTTATTATGCACCCATGTAGCATACACTTTGCATAAGATTTGGAACTCAGTTTAACCACACCCTTTTCATGCTCTTTTGGTCACTTTTAGCTCAATCCCTGGCTCATTTTTGGCTTTTAAAGTGTTTGGTTTACTTTCTTGGGATCCCTAATGCATATTCAAACTTTTCCTAGCATGTTTAAGCCATCAAGGCTTTCCCAAAATCAAATGGATTATGATGTGGTTATATAATTCATAATTTTTTCACCCAAGTTCAACTCATTATGCACCCAAGCTCAAAATCAATTGTCACTTGGCTGATAAACACTCACCCTAACCCTAAGTAAAAATATAAAATATCTAAGTCTTTATCAACAAACCCTCATGGACTCTATTGGGGTGTTAGAGTACACATGGACCAGGATTAATGAGAGGAAAACATGAAACCAAGGAAAGGTGAGCACATATCCCTTGCTAGTCCTAGTGCCTCCCAAGCTGGCAGGGCAGACAGACCCTGGGGAGAATGATTGATCCAAGAACCAAGTGTACATAGGTTGATAGGACAATGAAGGCCCACAATAAATAAGAGTATGATATTTGTGAAGAATAATGAGGATCCATGAAACATGAAATGGGTCTAAGAGGAAGTAAAGAAGTAGATGTGGTGCCCGTAGTAAGTTAGATTTAGCCATGTGTTGAATGTAAAATGGGGTTGGGAGATCTAACACCCAAATTTACAATGTGATGTGTGGTAACCCCCTATTGGTCTAGCAGTGGTAAAGCACACATGCATCAGGATCAATGAGAGAAACTTACATTGAGGGGTGCAATCTTGACTTGCTAATTTTGACAGGGCCAAAAAATGCTTAGAACTAACAAAAGTTGAGAACATAGATATTGTTAGCCCTGAACGCTTCTTGGGATGGTAGGGAAGTCAAACCTTAGGGTGAATGAAGGTTTTCCAAGTGGAAACCATAATTTTTAGATAGGGATCAAGTGGATATAGGATGATAAGCTATTCAAAACTTGCTAGAAGGCAATGTGGAACCCATATAAGGTAAGATTTTGCCATGTCATGAATACAAAATAGGGATGGGAGATATGGCATATGGGTCCGCAATGTAACATGTGGAAAGCTCGAAATACATTCATCCCAACCCACTAATACATATCATGTGGATCTCATTATTTTAAATATATTTACAATGTTTTATGTGAGGATATTTTCATCTAGTTTCAGTGTGGCAATTTAAGAAAGTGGGAGAATTATTATTTTTCATAATTTTTAAGGAAGAAATATATATTTTAGAATGTTTTTTTCTTCTCGCATAATTTGTTGATTTAAAGTATTATTTTATAGTTGGAAAGAAGAATTCAAGATATTTCAAATAAGTGGTTACACTAAGGAATTTAAGTAGTATCAAGTGAGTTATCATAATCTCTAGTTGAATCTATAAACATATTTTTTGATGATTTTTTGGGATGATAAATAGACACAAGTCACACACCTCTCACCCCTATCCTATATAGCTTCTAAGTGTCTAGCTATGCATTGGGATATTGGAAGGACCATGAACAAATCTATGAATATGGAGTATTATTAAATGAGTTAGGTGAGGATCTTGAGGGGTAATGATATGTAATTTCAAGTGATATTATATCCTGAAGGGCCCATATTTTACACAATACTCACAATCCTACCTCTTTCTTGAATGGTATAGAATTCAGAACCCGAGATGAATGAAGCCTTGTCAGGTTGCAGCGGTAATCTTGAGCCAGGGAAAAGTGGATATAGGATGGTAGGTTAGTTAGAGCGTGTGGAAAATAAGATCCCAACACTTTTCAAGTGGTGTGAGGATCTGAGAAAATTAAAAGGGGTCCAATAGGCAGTACATAAGGTAATGAGTGTTAGATTCTAAATTTGATGTCCCATCTAAATGTCTCCAAGATATCACCCTGATAACACACGTAAATGATGATAAATGCAAAAAATAGGTTAATTTCAAAAAGTCACACCATAAACACCTATTGACCACACCCGATGAGTGTTTTCCCCTAAAGGAGTTTGCAGATTAATTAGAAAGATGTCTCATAACCTTTTAAAAATATGCCCAATACAGATTCAATAGAAGAAATATTTCAATAGATATGCCTCGAACAAGAAAACTAAAGATCTTGGTAAGATATGTATTTCCTACTTTTCTTCATCAAAATACCCATCGAACTCTGTCTTAATGAACTATGACACAAAAATACACTCAAGCAAAAAAATGGTACCCCTATTTGTGCATAACTAGCTATCCTTGTCATGGAAAATGTTTGAGAGAGGAGGATATAATTTCCATAGTTCTTGGAGAAAGCATGTAGAATCTGGTGGAGGTTTGAATCTGCATCTAACAAAATACACAAAATTGGATATGCTTGTGGTCATCCTAAAATTTTTACCTTTATTACTTTCATGAAATAAAGATAAAGAGATTTGTAGAACCTGATTAAAATCAAATCAATGTTCATGATGCCTTCATTCACCCTTGACATTATAAAATAGTCAACTAAAGATGTTATCACCTTAATTTGATACAAATTACATGTATCATTATGCAATGTTGTTTTGTTGGTGTCCTAGATTGCACCCTTAGTTGAGAAGGGGATTGTTCAGGTCCTCCTACTCAAATCTAGTCTCACATGGGAATGCTCCTAGGTTGTGGGTCACCTAAGATTGGGTCAGACCTCTGAAGAAGGCCAACTACTTTCTAGATCTATCACCTAAACTATACCTAAATTAACTCTTGCTCAAGCAAGGGTGAGAGACCAAAAAAGAACACTTCACTCATTTTTTATTATCCCTCACATAATTATTTCACAAAAATGGCATTGACTAGCAATCAGCCTAGTGTGGGAGGGTAGTTGTCCACTTCCAAACTAGTGAACAAACTATATATTGCACTTAGAATGACTTGTTAGAAATACCAAAACACTTCATAAAGGTGATAAAATTTAGATAGAGGCAAGAAAATGATACATTCAGTTAACCACATCAAATGAATTCATAAGACACACTTTACTTCAACCATAAAATGGAGGAATTCAGTATTTTATTAAATCAAATAGGTGTTACAGTACAAATTTTGGCATAGCCTAGGCAAGCCAAAGGCATAAGAGTCTTTTTCTCTAAAAAAATATCAGAGAGTTATTTTCCAGAACTTTTTTTAGAGAGAGATACAATGTGGAAGAAGATGGGACATATATAGAAAAAGGGAGGAGAGAGAGATATAGAATTATGCAAGCAAAAATCATTGAATGAGGTCCAACTAGTTTTTATGGATTAACATTCATCTAAGGATGTTGAGTTATGATCTTATCAGGAATGAAAAAAATTTAAAGGCTCTGTAAAAGAATTAAATGCTCCACTGTCTTTATCCAATCATTAGGTCTCCTTCTTTGGACTCTATGCCACTTTCTAGTTGATTTGATCATAAGGACAAAATCCTCATATCTTAAAACTGACAGAGCCATGCCTGGTCTACCTTAGGTGGCTATAAGTACCTATTTTTCCTTTGAACTTTAATGGTAATGTATCCCTTAAAAACATTTGTCTTGGTTAGACCTTAACCATGTTTGATTTCTACTTGAAGTCTCATTTCTTTAACTTTAATATCAACCACCGATCTTGATCTAGGCTCCTTGATGGTGCCATTTTCCAGTGATGCATCCCTTCTCAGGATCTCGCTATTAATCTATCTACTTCCATTCTTGCACCACATGGTGGCCTCAAGTTTAATTTGAGATCCTTGACATTTTGACCTCGCTCGGATAGTTGATCTCATCTATTTGGTGAATGCATGCTATTTATCTTTGTTCTACTTAATCAAACATGCACCATTGATTTGGGAAGTCACTATAATCATGACACTTATCATTAACATGTTAAATATTACGATCCTTTAACTTTATAACTTGATGATCTCTACTAATCTTTGAATGCATGATTAAATGTTCTATGTTGCATATTTAGGACCCACTAACATCATCCTCACCCACTCACCATTAGATCTTTTGATCTTATTGAATGTAGATTGTTGATCTCATTCCCGAACCTTTTAGCCTATTGACTACCTATTTTCTATTGATATATGATTTGATCAAGCAAGATTTAGACACTTATCATCTTTGTAATTATCTTCAAGATCCTTGGGGTTTTTTTGAATTCAAATGGCTATTTATTGTGACTTTTGTTTGATGTCCCTGTGAATGTCTCATTCTGCTTATTCTACTTTGAATGCTTGTAACTTGAGATAGAAAACTCATCAAGACACCAAATTTGTAGATGATTATCTAGGCATGAAAAACATTATGTCCATACAATTATTCAATCCTAGTCAACCTCCAAAGTACATTTATGAGATGCATAATTAGACTGACTTGTTCATTTTTGTAAGGCTTTCCATGATGGTCTAGCTCCTAAAGATCATCCATTTCACACTTTAATCTTGGTTAAAGTGTGTAAAAAATATTTAAAATGCTGTGTGATCTCCTCTTAAAGTCCAAATTCTCCTTGTGACATTGGATCATTATTTAATCAAGACCCTACTCAATTTCTTATTTTAGACTAGGCAAATTTTGGTATGTAGGCTAAATTTGGCTAACATCTTTGGCAACTCAGCTATGTAACATGCTTGCTATGCTCAAGAAATCATACCATTTTCATGACTCTTGGACTCACCAATAATTATGAATATGTTCCATGACTACAAGAAACCTTTTGACTTGCAAAGACAATGATTTCCACCAAAATAAGGAAGGAAACAAACAAAATAGGGAAACTAACCTAAAAAAACAAATATGCAAACAAATCACTTATTTGGGATAAAAAAAAAGTAAAATAATATGTTAAAACAAAACTTGGAGGAAAACAAAACCAACTATGTACAGGGAACTTAGCTTCCTTAATAATAATGTTTCAGATGCATCCCATTGATGGGGATTGGAAGATCTTCACCATCCATCTTTACAAGTTAGAAGGCATTGTGGGATTTACAAATGGAGATTTTATATATACCACTCCAAAGAGATTCAAACTTTATATGCCTTTTTGGCTTAGCTCTATCCTCATCCCACTTGAGGACCAAATCTCTTTCTTTGAAATTATGTGAAGAAGATCCTTTGTCAAAGGCTATATTTACTTTTGCTTGGTGGTTTTCCATGGATAGCATATCCATTAGTTCATTATCTAACAACTCAAGTTGGTGTATCAGTTCTAAGGTATGAAATTCAAGAGAAATAGGCATTCTTGCTTCCTTACCATATACCAGCTTGTAGAGAGAGTTGGTTATTGATATTTTGTAGGTGATCCTATCAAACCATATACATAAATTAAAAATGAGATGCCATGACCTCTGAATATCTTCAATATTCCCTCTTATGATCTTCAACATGTTCTTATTAGTGGACTCAACAAGGTCATTGCCTTGTGGGTAGTAATTTGATGAAGTGTTGAGAAAGGCACTATGTTGAAAATTTGATTGGCTAATTATAAACCCCAAAAATGCCATAGTATTGTCATAAATAATGGTTTAAGTGATTTCAAATCTAGTAAGAAAACCTTCATAGAGATCTAGAACATTGGATGGGATTGCTTCTTTCAATACCATTGCTTTTGGCCATCTAATGAAGTAATATGTAGCAGTCAGTATCCATTTATGTCATGAGCTTGAAGGGAGGTTAATGATACCAAAAGAATCAAATCCTCATTGGAAAAATGAATGATCCATTGTAATTAATTGGAGAGGTAATGCTGCAAGTTTTACCTTTCCAACAAACATATCATATTATCTACATTTCCTAACCCATGCATGATAATCAAAAAATATGCTTGGATAATAATACCCACCTCTCATGATATTGTGGGCTATGGTCCTTATTTAATAATTCCTTCCAACATGTCTATCACGAAACTCTTCAAACAACCTTTCTTTTTGATTTTGTTCAATGCATCTTAACAACATGCCATTGATATCTTTCTTGAACAAAACACCATCAACAAGAAGAAATTGAATGGATCACAATCTGAAATATCTTCTTTTTGAAGGAGTTAGGTGAGATGGATAAATACCATCCTACAAATATCTTTCCAAATAATGAGACTAGATGGAAGGTGAAGTATGATCAACTGCAACCTCTTCATCATTTGACACCAAAACCATCTCATTCACCTCTTGCAAATCTTGGCCTAGGTGTTCACAAAGTCCTTTTCCTATAATTATCTTTCTAACTTTCATCTCCACGTCATACTCCATTACCCTTGATATCCAACCATCTCTCTTGTTGTTTATATCCTTGTTCAATAGAAAATCCTTGATACTTAGATGTGCAACCATTATGCATATCTTATTGTTAGACAACAAATATATAAACTTCTTAAGAGACCTTATGACTGATATTACATGTTTTTACACTAAAGAGTATCTTGTTTCATATTCTTCCAAGCCTTGACTGAAGAAGGATATTGGCTACTCCAAGGTTTCATGATTTTGTTGCATAAGAATACCTACAATGGTGTCAATGTTAGCATAGGTGTACATGATAAAATTCTTTATGAAATTAAGGTTTAGGAGTGTAGGATCACTAACTATAGATTTTTTGATCTCTTCAAAGATTCTTACTCCTTTGAATTAGTTGATAATTTGATCCTTCTTTAGCATGTCTCTAAGTGGCTTAGCTAAAGTGGCAAAATCTGAAATGTACCTTCTTATAAAATTAATTTTGCCTAAGAAGCTTTATAGAGATTTGTTATGCTTAGGCAAGGAGAGTGCAAGAATTTAATCTATACTATTAGGATCTATACTCATACCATGTTTTGAAATCATATGTCCAAGAAGCTTACCTTCATGAACTGAGAAGACACACTTTTTGGGATTTAGAGACACCCCAAATTGCCTACACTTTTCAAACACTTGCTTGAGGCTAATCATGTGCTCACCTACTCTCTCAAAGAACATTGTTATGTCATCCAAATAAGTATAAACTTGTTAAGGAGACCTTATAATGCCATATTCATTTCTTTCTAAAAATTTACTCGAGCATTGGATAAACCAAAGGGAATCTTTATATATGCAAGTGTCCCCCACTTAGTGGTGAAGGATGTTTTTAATTGGCCTTCTTCCTTGACCAAAATCTTATTGTAACCACTATAACCATCCAACAAGGAGAACCTATTTGAACCTATAATAAAATTTAAATTTTTTTCCATAGATGGAAATGGATAGTGGTCTTTAAGGGAAGCCTTGTTCAAGTTATGAAAGTCAACATAGAGTCTAATTTCACCATTCTTTTTCCATACTGGAACAAAGTTTGCCACCCAAGTTGAGTGCTTGATTGGAAATATAATAGCTAACTCAATAAAATTATGAATATTAGATCTCATCAAAGGCTCAAGATTTGGATTGATAAGCCTTTATCTTTGTCTTACTGCCTTAGTTTTAGCTTCTAACTTAATGGTGTGTTGATCTAGACTTAGATCAAATCCTTTGAGGTCACTATATTGCCATGCAATACACATCCACAAAACTTGAACATAACTTAATGAAAGTTTTCTTTTCTGAAGGAGTGTAACCCTTACCTAAATTTAAGTTCTTACTAGTTTCAATCTCCACATTGGTATAGTATTTTTACTTTATTGAAAATAAAAAAATTTATTTTCACAACTCATCATCATGGTTGAATATGTTCTCAAGGGTGACCAACCCTTTGGGAAACTTATTTATTTTCAACTGAATAATTTGGACACCATACTACTATGAGAATTTCTCTTGGATATATAAGGAAAACTCAAGCTCTTCTTATGAGAACATGATAATCTTATTGTCATCTTCAAACACTTGCTAATTCTCATGGTTATCTGAAATAGAAGGTGTTATAACCACATTAATGTGTGACTAAACCTTTTCACTTTTTATATCAGCTAGGATACTAAATTGTGACCTAACGGAAACCAACCTGTCTGCATGTTTATTCTCACCTTTTAGTATTATATAAATGTTAAAGGCTTAAAAATATTCAAGTCCCATACCTGATGCTTATAATATATAAGTAATGGATTTTTGCATATGTTTAGACCTCTTACTTTGTGAACTACCAGTTCACTATCTCCAAATAATTGTAACATATTCTTCATTTTTCTTGCCCATTAAAAACCATGAATTAGTGCCTCATATTTAGTAACATTGTTTGAATAAACAAATTGAAACTTGAGAGAAGAGAAATACTTTTGATTGGCTAGATAAATCAATATCATTTTAGCCCTAGTACTATTTTTATTCCTTGATCTATCAAAGTATAATTGCCATAGGGCATTACTAAACTCTTCATCCTTGATCAAGGTTGGAATTTGTGTATCTTTTTCATGAAGGAAATATACACCAATTCATTCTTATTTGACTAACTTATAAGGATCATGATCATGCAAATCATAGGCCCATTCATCAAGGAATAGATCTAGAACTCCATTTAGTGGTGACTCAATTTCCACTTTACTAATGTATAGTACCTCATCTAAGATGATATAATTAGTGTTCACAACATTTGTCATATATGGATCCAAATAGAAACATGCAATAGGTTCATAAAATATTGTTACCTTAGTACCATACCTGGTCCTAAACATCAAATATGTCCAATCAACCAATAAGTATCCTCCAATATTTGAGGTGAAGTCCCTTGAAAGACACATGGCAAAATAGGGAGGCAAGTCCACCACAACCATGTCTTGTTGAATGGTGATAGTGAGGAAAGCAAGTAGTGTCAAGTTTAGATCTTTGATGATTATTACTATATTTTTTGGTGACCCGTCTAGTTGCAATACTCCTTTAGTGTTTTGTTCATAAACAAGACTTAGTTTATCTACATTTTACTTAGGCATGACAATGTTATTGGTTCCACTATCCACCATACATTTATGAACTAAATAGTCACCAAATATCAAAGAGAGGTAGAAGGGACGAGTTTTGTTTAATTTTACATTGATTTTTTCCACCTTTGCCATTTTATGTGCCTATTGATCTTGTCATTTGGTTGGCTAGTTTAAGTTACCTAAGACAACACCTTCTTTCTCAACTGGTTCTGGAGAAACTTTGAGAGCTGAAAGCTCTTAGATGAGCATGTATTTTTGATTTGGAATAACAAGGGAGTACCACATGCTAATACTAACAATGGATTTCTTCATCTGATCTATTATGCTGAATGAGGCTCCACTAACCTTTGGCTGCACCTTTTGAACCACTAGCTATTCACAAATAAAAGTTATTTGAGGGACCTTCCTAGACTTTAAATTAAGATTTTTATATGTTATATGGGTAGAAATTTGATATTTAATACTCTTGGGAATAATATTAGGATCACTAGAATCATTGCTCACATCTTGAGCTTCCTCAAAGTTGTAACTTAACCACTTATATTTCTAGTCTCACCAATTTGATTGAATAAAACATGATCATCCATTTTTCAATTCACATTAATGGAATTAGGATTCCATTGAACTTGTTGAGCCTCTCCTTGGGGTACCAAATTTGTCTCTTGATATTGAACTCCTTGAAGAGAAAACTCTTCTTGTGTCATTTGTGGCATAGTAATGTTCTATGATACCACATCTTGGTTTTGAGTATCATTGGGATTAAATGGTTGCCAACCTAAATCTTGCATCAAGTTGTTTTGAGGAGGTGTGGGAACAATAACTCTTGAAATTGTTGGTACATAGGGTCAAGAGATGCATATGGTTTTGATTGGGTCATGGCTCCTTATGATTGGTAAGGTAATCTATTTTTATCTGAAACCTTGATAAGGAGGCCTTTGATCACTAAAAATCTAATAGGAGGTCTGATTCTATTGTTGATAAGGCCTACCCTGGTATTGTTGTCTTTTAGGTTGAATTATTTCATTCCCAAAAGATTGCAATAGACTTTTCAAATCTCCAATCTCACTAGCCTAACTAGAAGAGGCTAAACCATAGGCTTTAGGAGATGGGATAGGAGATAAATATGGGATTTGTGGAACTTGAGGGGGTGGGATAGATTGAAACTCTAGGAATGTAGGCATTGTAAACCTTAGAGAAAGCTTACCAACTTGTATCAAGATGTTCTCTGCTCTTATTTCAACCTCATAGGCATTTGGTAAAGTATTACCACCCATGGACTATATCATCACACTAATATCATAATTAAGAGATTTTAGATTGTAAAAGAAGGCATATTTTGTGGAAGGTCTAATTAATGTAGGTATCTTAGTCCATGTATTTTGGATTTTGAGGTTAAAATCATTCATGAACTCATGGGAGAATCTCTAAATGGTAGTCAGTTGTTCAACTAATGTTACGTGATCATATTTGTCTTCAAATTGTCTAACTAAGGCTGCACCTATCTCATTCCAGGTAGCATTGGAGTTTAAAGGAAGATTTCTATACCACTACCATGCTTTTCCTTTGAAGGAAACAATAAGTAGTCTGATAGCCACATTATCTTGAACAATATTGTGAATAGAACAAAGGTTGCAAACATCTTGGATATGCTCAATAACAGTTGCTTTATCCCATTCACTTGAGAAGAAAAGGACACTCTTAAGGGAAGATACATGAATGTCATCAAAATAGGCCAAATTCAGGGGACTACCTCTATTGAACGGAATAAACACTTGATTCTTGATGGCCATTTGGATAATGGAGACAATAGCTCTGACTAAAACAATATGATGATTGGGAGATGAATTTTTATTTTTGGGATAAGGACTTGTCCTATTGAATCTTAATTTTTTTTATTAATAAGTAGAAAGTAACTAAATAAATTCAAATGGAATACCTTAACTAGTTAAACTTGTAGTAACCTTTAGCATGAGAATACTATCTAGATGATGTTATGAACTCTGCAACTTGAAGAATATTCAGCTTCTGATGATGGTGGATGTCTCCTGATACTACAAATACTTCTTCTCAACTCTAAAATCTAGTTATGCTAAGGAGAACTTGTCCCACTAGGTATGCCATAACTGTTGGTGTCCTAGATTACACCCTTAGCTGATAAGGGGATTGTTCAAATCCTATTACTTAAACCTAGTCCAACATGGAAATGACCCTAGGTTGTGGGTCACTTAATATTGGGTCAGACCTCTAGAGAAGGCCATCTTCTTTTTAGATCTATCACCTAAACTAAACCTAAATTAACTCTTTCTTGGAAAAGGGAAAGAGATTAAAACACTTATACTTGCACAAGACACACTATAAGACACATTAAAGACTAAAGAAGATCACTTCACTCATTTTTTTATCAGCCCTCACATAAGTATTTCACAAAAAGACATCAACTAGCTATCAAAATAGCATGGGAGGGCAGTTGTCCACTTCTAAACTAATCAACAAAATTTTTATTGCACTTAAAATGATCTGTGAGAACTACCAAAACACTTCATAAAGGTGAGAAAATTTAGACAGAGGCAAGGAAAGTATACATTCACTTAACCACATCAAATGAATTTATAAGACACTTTAATTTAGCTACAAAATAGAAGAATTTAGTCCTTTATTGAATCAAATAGGTGTTATAGTAAAAATTTTGGCATATCCTAGGCAAGTCAAAGGCATAAGAGTCTTTTTATCAAAAGCATATTAGATAATTCTTTTCCAAAATTTTTTTTTTGGAGAGAGCTACAATGTGGAAGAAGATGGGACATATATAGAAAAAAGGGAAGAGAAAGAGGGATTTTTGCAAGTAGAAAACATTTAATGAGGAACAACTACTCTCAATGGATTAGCATTAATTTGAGGATGCTAAATCACGATCTTATCAAGAAGGAATTTTTTTAAAAACCTCTGTAAAAGAATTGAATTTTACACTATCTTTATCTAACCACTAGGTCTCCTTCTTGGGATTCTACACCACATTCTACTTAATCTTCTCACGAGGACAAAATACTTATATCTTAGAATTGACAAAGCCATGCTTGGTCTAGCTTAGGCAGCTGCAAGTACTTATTCTTCCTCTAAAATTTAATGGTGATGTATCCCTTAGAAACATTTGTTCTTGGTTTGACCTTAACCATGTTTGACCTCTAATTGAAGTCTCATGTCTTCAAATTTAATATCAACCACCATTATTGATCTGGGATCCTTGATCGTGTCATTTATTAGTGATGCATGCCTTCTCAGGATCCTGCTTTCAATCTATCTACTTCCATGCTTGCACCACATGGTGGCCTCACATTTAATCTAAGATCCTTAACTTTTTGACCTCACTCGTACCATTGATCTCATTTGCTTGATAAATAAATGCCATTAATATTTAATCTACTTAATCAAATGTGCACTATTTATATGGTAAGTCACTATGATCATGACACTTATCATTGACGTGTTCAGTATTAGGGTCCTCTAATTTTTTAACTCGATGCTCGCCATTGATCTTTGAATACATGATTAAACATGCTATATTAGATCTTTGGGACCCATTGACATCATCCTCACTTACTCACCATTGGATCTTTTGAACTGATTGAACACAGACCATTGATCTCATTCTAGGGACCTTTTGACCTATTAACTACCTATGTGTCATTGATCTATGATCTGATCAAGCATGATTTTGACACTTTTTAGCTTTTCATTTAAATTCAAGATCCTTGTGGGTTTTGAATTCAAATGGCTATTCGTTGTGACTTTTTTTTGGTGTCTTTGTGAACATCTCATTCTGATTATTCAACTTTGAATTCTTGTAACTTGAGATAGATAACTCATCAAGACACCAAATTTGCAAATGATGATCTAGGCATGAAAAACATCATGTCCATGTAATTCTTCAATTATGGTTGATATCTAAAGTACATTTATGAGATATAAAACTTTACAGACCTATTCATTTCTACAAGTCTTGCCATGATGATCTAGCTCCTAAAGATCATGAAATTCACACTTTAAGATTGATTAGAGTGTGTCAAAAAGATTGAAAATGCTATGTGATCTCCTATTGAAGTCCATATTCTCATTGTGACAATGGATCACTCTTCAATTAGGACCCTGCTCAAATTCTTAATCTGGATTAGGCAAATTTTGGTATGTAGGCCAATTTTGGCCAATAATTACATTGACATGCCAATTTACAATGTCTTGTCCACACACAAATAACATTATCATGTGAATTCAAGATGCTCATTGTATATGGATTCCTATCACAATCATATCAACATTCATGGTAGCCTCATCTACCCTTAACTATAAAAAATGGCCAATCAAATATGTTACAACCTTACAAGCTATGTACCCCTCTGTAATATGTGTGAGTCATGTAAACCCAATAACTAGCCTTAATCCAGGTTTGGTTTATGATATGGTATCCATGGTATTTGATATCAAATTAAATACCTTAACATTGTACCTCACCATGTTATTGTTACTTACACAACATGCCCCATTTTTAGAATGAAAATGG
Source organism: Torreya grandis (assembly GCA_037957365.1). Lineage (NCBI taxonomy): Eukaryota > Viridiplantae > Streptophyta > Pinopsida > Cupressales > Taxaceae > Torreya > Torreya grandis. The sequence continues at coordinate 3,071,422 of JARHVA010001110.1, read as the reverse complement.
GGACCCTCTTTTGACCTTTTGCTCTACTCCTGTATATGTTCATGGTTCATTGGTCTTAACACTACAAATTTTCTTGGTGGTCTATCTTAATTTACATGTTAAACTAGGACTGAAATCAACATTATTAAAAAGACCACACCCATGCAAATCAACTTGGTATTTTACACTTAGCATAAAAATGAAGTTAGGCTTCCCAATTTTCCTTTGAAGTCTGGCTCTCATAACTCTACCACCATGTTCCTAGAGTTATCTCTATGTTGTTGGGTGATGGTAGTGCAGTTTATTGATGATAATGTCATTTAGTGATGGTAATGATGCCAACTAACATTGTCATCGGGTGATGGAATTATTGACAGTCGATGCCAATGTTGTCAAACAACTATATTGTTGTTGAGTGATGATGATGTTATCGGTCGATGGAGATGTTGTGGAATGATGACATTGATTTGGGTTGCCTATGTTATCATAGGTCAACTAATATGTTGTGGGGCGATGGCTTTGTCATGGGTTGATCACATTATCATCAATTGATCGTATTGTCATCATCTTATTGCTAGGCCAATGGGAAAATCCATTGTCATGGATCAATCACATTTCCAGAATATAATACAAAGAGACTGCAATGTGACATGTAAAATGTAAATTTTATTCAAAATTCATCTAAGCAGTTGGGTAGATTACTTAGGTTATATCTGTACACATCTCAACATTTGATTAGAAAATAAAACATTAGAAAAGAAAAATTTATCTACAAATAAGTCCCATGGCAATCACAGTTGTCAATATGATGTGAATGAGATCAAAAGATCCATGAACAAATCTCAACCTTATTCCTCTCAATAAAAATGCCTCTGACATAATTACGTATCTTTTTAGATAACTTACACCTTTAGAGAAACTCTAGTACACTTTCGAATAGCTTATCACATTCTAAAAAACTCATAAATGATTAAGTAGGCGCGATGCTAAGATACCCCTTTCCCATTTCACATGCAACCCTAATTTAGGGTTAGTAAGGATATTAGTTATTTTTGATGGTCAAATAACATCAAATGAATACATCTCCTCCACGTCATTGCCTTAACAAAAAAATATCGATATTACGTCAACATGATGTATGGAAGACACTCGCTTCTTTCCATTTAGGCATGATTCCCATGAAAAGGTAGCGGACCCACTTACAATTAACATGAGGTGACAGGAATTGGGTGTCACGAGATGTTTTCAAATAAATAAATGTGTGTCATGAATGGAGGCCGCTTATAATAAGCTAACATCCCCTCAAGATAAGGATTTAAACAATCTTCCACAATAAATGGTTACGAAATATTCACAACAAGAGAGGAAAGAAGGAGCCTCTCACTCCCTCTGATTCTAATCTTCTCCAGAAAAACCCTTCGTAAGAACAAATTTGTTGATTTCATTTGTATGTGACTCCTATTCTCTTTCACATCTACGCAATGGCTGTGCAAAAACATGCAAGAAATGCCATCTGTAATTTTGTTACAATTATTTTTGAGAGACCATATAAATTCATATCGCCATTTATTTTACAGATTGATGCTTCTGAGAGAGAATTATTTTCTTTCATTTCATGTTTATTTCATTTTCATTCACATTAAAAGCCCGCTCTGAGAGGAGAAGATGAAAGATGTTTTTTTAATGCACAGATTTACCCTCTCATGATTGCATCTAATATTATAAAGTTGACGTCGATGCTAAAGATTTTGCTCACATTGAATTTCTATCTGATTATGTTTGTTGGCTTGTATGGAAATTATTGAAGTCAAAATAACATAAAAACATATGTGCAGGTGAATATCATTTTGCATTTGATAGTAAAGTATGGGGCAGTTCCAATAATTGTGTTAAGAGTCTCAGGCGTACAACACATGCTACACAGTTTTGATCCCGTTCATGGAGGAGTTCTTTGTAAAGGCAAAGACGTCAACCCTTCACTTTACAACACTGATGATTACCGTGATTTGTCCCCCAAAGAACTGGATGAAATACAAAGATTGCACAATAGTGACACTGCGATAGAAAGAATGAAATATTCCATTGAAATGTAGCTTGTCCAACGTTGTCTCAAAACACACATACCATATTTGGGTATTTGTAGAGGATCTCATATACTCAGTGTAGCCTCTGGTGGAACCTTATATCAGGTAATTTGGTCTTATATACTTTGATTTCAAGATTCATTAGACTAACTCTACATTAAAATCTAGAAAAAATAGATGTAGAGGAGTTGTGCAAGAAATCAGGCTGTGGTATTAAACACATAAACTATGATGACTACGATGGGCATAGGAACCCTCTCAGAGTGGCGATCAATACTCCACTTCACTTACGGTTTAAAGATTCCTTTAAAAGAGACAATCTAAATATTATGGTTAATAGCTATCATCATCATGTATATAGTTATATGGATATGTTCATGATTTTTATTTAGCCTTGGTGCATTTTATCCTATCCACATACAATTTTTCTCTGATTTTCTTCTATAGGATAAAGAGACTGCCAAAGAGATTCCTAGATGGTTTAGTTGAAGCCTTTTATTATCCGAAAGCATACAATCCAGAGAAAGAAAAATTCATAATGGGCCTGTAGTTCCTGAAGATTGTATCTTATGAAAGAGGTCTCATACTATACTGATCAACTCAAAAAATAAAAAATAACGAAGGATCTGCTCAAAACACTGAGCGAGTAACCACGCTAAAAATTGAAAAACTATCTTATATTATTCCAATGTGTGTAAGAATATGGAAATACAGAGTACATTTATAAAAATAAATAAGACCAACTAAGCGTATTCAAAAGAAGGCTAAAAAAAGGAAAACACGTGCAAATGGATTGCATGGTTAAAATAGTCTAAAAATAAAAAACTACCATGCGTTGTAGTAGTCTAAAAATAAGACTACACTTACTAAAAAATAAGAATTGCACTTGCCCTCCTTCAAACTGGAGATGACTACGGATAACTGTTATGTGGTTGATCATGTATTCTGCAATCTCCCCTTGCATGAACAAGGGGGATGAGTCCCAAATGATTCCTTAAAGCAACAAAACTCGCTGTAGGTGGAGCTTTGGTAAAAATATCAGCAACTTGCTTAGATGTAGGGCAAAATTGTAATTTGACTATCCCATCTTGAACTAAATCTCATATGAAGTGATGTTTGATTTCAATGTGCTTCAATCTAGCATGAAACACAAGATTTTTGGTCATTACAATGGTACTACTATTATCACAATAGATAGTTGTGGGATGTTCCTAAACCAATCGTAGATCTTCCAAAATCCTTTGAATCCATGACAACTAGTTTTTGTTGTTGCAATATACTCTGCTTTTGCAGAAGAGAGAGCCATGGTTGCTTGTTTTTTACTACTCCAAGAGACAACTCCAGACCCAAGTGAGAAAACATAACTAGATGTAGATTTTCTATCATCAATTGAACCAACCCGATCATAATATGTATATCCAACTAGCTCAAATGTCTTATTGGAAGAGTAAAGAATGCCAAAATTTTGTGTACCACTCAGATACCTTAAGATTCTTTTTACAACACGCCAATGAGACTCATGTGGATCCTGCATGAACCAAGAGATGAGGCTCACAGCATACATAATATCAAGTCTCATTTTAGTGAGGTACATGAGACTCCATATCAAACTTTTGTATAAAGTAGCATCTACTTTGAAACTTACATCTTCCTTGGTTATTTATTCACCAAGTGTTGCAAGTGTTGCAACTGTTATGCATGACATCATTCTAAACCATTTCAATAAATCAGCCACATACTTGGTTTGAGAAATGGATATGCCTTTAGGTTGTTGGTACATATCTAGTCCAAGAAAATAATGCATGAGTCTTAGATTTGACATCTCAAATTCTTGTTTCATTTTTGCTTGAAATTTCTCCATGAAAGATGTGTTATTATCTGTATAAATGAGATCATCAACATAAAGGCAAATAATGAGAATATCATTAACAAGATGTTGGATATAAGAAGGTTGGCTCTGAGGGACTATGGATGAATCCTTTCTTCAAGAAATAACTATCAATGCTTGCATACCAAGAATGAGGAGCTTGCTTCAACCCATAGAGAGATTTTTTTAACTTCTAGACCAAATGTTCTTTTCTTGAAATTTCATAACCAATAGGCTATTCCACATAGACTTCCTCATCAATATGACCATTCAAGAAAGCTAATTTTATATCCATTTGATAGTCTGGCCACTTGTGTTGTGCAACAATAGCCAATATAATCTTGACTATATAAAATTGTGTAACTAGAGTGAAGGTCTCTGAATAATCTACGATAGGTGTTTGTGAAAATCCCTTGATAACTAGCCTTACCTTATGTCTTTTCACAGAGCCAACAACATGATATTTTACCTTATAAATCCATTTGACACCAATCACCTATTTATCTTTTAGAATTTGCACTAATTAGCATGTATTATTTTTATCAATTGCTTGCATCTCATCATTCATAGCATCAATCAATATGGTTTCTTTTACTACTTCTTCATATAAAAAGGTTTCAAATTGAATTTTAATAAGCAAAAAAAATTAGCAATTGGATTCACATTACTCCTATGATAAATTTCAGTTAAACTTTGTACCTTTCTTGAAGAGCTTGGACTTGATGATGGACTTGAACTATCACTTGAACATGTGCTAGTAGATGAACCTGAGATTAGAGAGCTCAAAATTGAGCTACTATTGGGTCTCAAATTTCCACTTGAGCTTTTGGGGAGAGGAGGAACACTTCCAACTTCTATGTCCATCATTACTAGTGGTATTTTTTATTGTGCACCATTTTTCCATTGCCATTTTCCCCCTTCATAAAAAACCACATCCCAACAAATAATCCATTTCTTTGTGTCAGGATTGTAGAATATGTATCCTTCAGTTGAAAATTTGTATCTTTGTGGGATATTCTGATGCAACTAAAAGATACAGATTCTATAATCTAGACACAAAGAAATTGATTATTAGTCTTGATGTGGTTTTTTATTAAGGGGGAGAATAGCAATGGAAAAATAGTGCACAACATAAAACACCACCAGTAATGATGGACATAGAAGTTGGAAGTGTTTCTCCTCTCCCCACAAGCTCAAGTGTAATTTAAAGCCCCAATGGTAGCTCAAGTTCGAGCTCTCCAAGCTCAGGTTCACCAAGTTCATATACTAGCACACCTTCAGGTGATAGTTCAAGTCCAACATCAAGACCAAGCTCTTCAAGAAAGGTATGAAGTTTAACTGAAATTTATCAGAAGAGTAATGTGAATCTAATTGGTAATTTTTCTTTGCTTAGTAAAATTCAAGTTGAACCCTTTGCATATAAAGAAGAAATAAAATAAATGGTATGGATTGATGTTATAAATGATGAGATGCAAGCAATTGATAAAAATAATACATGGGAATTAGTGCAACTTATAGAAGATAAACAAGTGACTGGTGTCAAATGGATTTATAAGGTGAAATATCAGGTTGATGGTTCTATGAAAAGATACAAGCCAAGACTAGTTGCCAAGGGATTTGCATAAACACCTGGAGTAGATTATTCAAAAACATTCGATCCAGTTGCAAGACTTGATACAACCAAGATTTTATTAGCTATTGCTGCACAACACAAGTGTCCAGTATATCAAATAGATGTAAAATTAACTTTCTTGAATGATTTTTTTAATGAGGAAGTCTATGTGGAACAACCTATTGGTTATGAAATTCTAGGAAAAGGACATTTGGTCTACAAGTTGAAAAAAGCTCTCTATAGGTTGAAGAAAGCTCCTTGTGCTTGGTATGCAAGGATTGATAGTTATTTCATGAAGAAAGCTTTCAACAGAAGCCATTCAAAGCTAACCTTCCATATCCAACATCTTGGTAATGATATTCTCATTATTTGACTTTATGTTGATGATCTTATTTATATAGGTAATAGCCCATCTTTCATGGAGAAATTGTATTTTAAAATAAAACAAGAATTTGAGATGTTAGATCTAGGACTCATGCATTATTTTCTTGGAGTGGAGGTGCAATAACAACCTGAAGGTATATCCATTTCTCAAACCAAGTATGTGGCTGATTTATTGAAATGGTTTAGAATGATGTCATGTACAATAGTTGCAACCCCTGCAGCCCTTGGTGAAAAATTAACCAAGGAGGATGCAAGTTTCAAAGTGGATGCTATTTTATATAGAAGTTTGGTAGGTAATCTCATGTACCTCACTATAATGAGACCTAATATTATGTATGTTGTGAGCCTCATATCTTAGTTCATGTAGGATCCACGAGTCTCATTGGTGTGATACAAAAAGAATATTGAGGTTTGTGAGTGGTACACAAAATTTTGACATTCACTACTCTTCCACTAAGAATTTTGAACTAGGTGGTTACACGGATTTTGATTGGGCTAGTTCAGTAGATGATAGAAAATCAATATCTGGATATGTTTTCTCACTTAGTTCTAGAGTTGTCTTATGAAGTAGTAAAAACCAAGCAACTGTGGCTCTCTCTTTTGTAGAAGTAGAGTATATTGTAGCAGCAACAACCAGTTTTCAAGCCATATGGATTCGAAGGATTTTGGAAGATCTACGATTAGTTCATGAACATCTAACAACTATCTACTATGATAACAATAGTACCATTGTAATGACCATATCGAGATGCGATATCACTTCATTCAAGATTTGGTATAGGACGGGCAAGTTGAGTTACAGTTTTGTCCTACTTTTGAGCAAGTCACTGATATTTTTATAAAAGCTCTTCCTATCGCTAGTTTTGTTTCTTTGCGACATCAATTGGGACTCATCCTCATTCATCATCCAAGGGGAGATTGAAGGAGTACATGATCGATGGAGTGTAAGATCATGCATGGACAAGTGCATGATTAACTACACTATTTTAATTTATTTTTAAAACTCTTGTTTGCATGATCATAGACTAGTGGCTACATGATTATTCCTATTTTTAGACTATTGTTCAACGTATGATAGGTTAGTTTAACACATGATAAGTTAGTTTTATTTAATTATTTGTTATTCCATGCATGCGATTCTACGGGTGGTTTTATTTGCAAATTGTTTTGTTAACTCTGCTTTGTAAACCTCTTTTACATTCAGCACTCCTTATTAAATAAGAGATGTTGAACAACGCTTGATAAGAGAATGAAAAGTCTTTTCTTTGGTTCTTCATATTTCCGAGTTCATATATTATCGAGCAGCTGTATATTTATTTTATCTATATTTTCTTAGTAGATCAGTATAGTGTTAGCGCTCTATATTATTTCATTTCAGGATGCTCTATCTTAACACAGTCCTATTTTTTCTGTTTCTTTTTCTGAATGTTATTCTTGTACTGTCAAAAATAGATGAATGGGACACTAAGCGTGAGAGCCCTGGATAGAGAATAAGAGAAGAGGCTGAAGCAAATGGGGCCTATTGTCAGAAACTCGGCTTCGTATATGAAAATGGTGAAGATGAACGAGGAGAAAAAAGAGGCGGCCATAAAAATAATGGAATCCATGTCTACTCAACAATTGTCGGATTTGATTGCATTTTATGAAATGATGAGTCACGTGGGATCAAAGGTGTTGGAGGAAAAGCTTACGTTTAAAATGAATATTTGGGAGAAAGCGAATATTTGTAAATCTCAGGAACGAAGTTCTGATTCAATGTTTGATTTTTATAATCATTTTCACTGTAGATAATGACAGTTTATTATTACAAGAAAATCGCAAGTGGAAGAATTTGTGTCTAATTTTCTGTCCTTATACGAGATTCACTAGCGTAAGAATTCATGTCTGATTTTTTGCCCTTTTCATTTCGATCATTTTTTTTTGGGCGAAGTTTGTTGCTTTACTCTTACTCAACTTTAAAGAGATTCAGAAATTGGAAACCGTGATTGGTTGATTGTTAACAATGAGCATAAGCAAGCTTATAATAGAGTAGTATATATTTAGGTTTTCCATTTTTTTTCGGTTTGTTGATTGAGAACAATTTTGGAGCACTTGTATCTATGAATGTCGGTCTCTTAGCTCATGTTTTAGAGTAAACATGTAGTAGATTTACAATATGAGTAAGCGAACATTTGATTCAGTGAATTTAACTCTATCAACTAAGTAGCAATGATTAAGGGGCATCTACGTCGTCAAAATCACTCAAGACACGACCCTGACCTCATCCATTCAAATCTTCGTATCAGGTGTCCAGGGCTTGCTAGCAACAAGATTTGATCCCTGGTGAACTCAATCAGAGCCAAACATCTTCAACGGTGGGTCAAACGGCCATTGACATTTATTTAAAAATTTATTTAATTTAATTTTTTATTAGAATTTAGAATTGTAAGGAATATGTCATACAATGTGTTATGTGTAACAAATTTTAAATTGGTGGGTGAAATTTAAAACTATTTTTTAAAATGTTTTAAAAGTTTATAATTAAAATATGGGACTTTTAATTTATAGAGAGTATTTATTTTATTCGTTCTTAAAATAAAAGATTATAGGAATTATTTTTTAATTAATTTATATTTATTTAATCAATCAATTTTTTAAAAAATATATTTGATTTTAATAATTGTAATTTAAAAAAAAAAAATTGTATATAAATATTAAAATATTCTCAAAAATGTTATTTAAAAATTTAATTTAATTTAATTTTTTACTTTATTACAATTATATATACTATTAATAACACAATACTTTTATAATATTTTTTTTATATTGTTTAAAAATACATAATTTAAAAAAATTAATATAAAAATTAAAAGACTAATAGTATGAGTGACACAGAAGATAGAAGTTCTGCATGTTTTTAGCGTGTATATATAATTCATGCCCTGATTTTTCATCCATTTTTAAGTTTAAAGATAGTCATGCCTGGCAAATAAACAACTTTTCATGACTAGATTGCTATTATGAAGCCGAAACTGTTGAAATTGCAGGAAAATTGCATCAACGTCAATGAATTCTCAAGCTAAAAATAGATCGTTTGTATTTTCTCGACACTAATAGAAAGATGATTGTTATGGAACATGCTTAAACATATTAACTGATAACAAGGATTTGAAGCCGAAATATGCATTTTTGCCTTTAATCCCAATTAACAGAATTTGCTAAGGTCCATCACACTCAAAATTCCTACTAACATAATCCTTTGTATTCTCCTGACAGGATTCGGCTTGGACTTCTCCAGATTGGCACACAAGAAAGGAATTATTCTTCACAATAGAACCAATGAGAACAAAACAATTCAGTAAAAAGAGAAAGCATTATCATAAAAAATTAAATTAAAAGAACCCGCTCCAACCAAGAGCTTTGAAATAAAGAGTTCCATACAATATAAATTTTGCGATAGACTCAATGGTAAACATATAACAGAAGACTTGTTACCATCAAATTAAAAACAATATTCAGATCTAAAACATGTATTTATATAAAACAATGCCTTCCTATAGATAAAATGTACATATTCATAAAATTATATACCTTCCTCACTTCATGGAATTTAGTAGCTTCAAAAGGTTTACAGCATCCAACATCCTTGTCCATCTAACAAGAGGTTATAAAATCAACTGAAGTAACTACACCTCCTCTGGATGCACTATTATTTGTTCTAGCATCAAATTTGAATGTATCATCTGTCTTAGAGACAAGTGTTCCTTTTAGTTCTCCAATGGTATTTAAAAGCCCATCTACTTTATTGCTTCCATCTATTGAATCAGAAAACCATTTTCTTGGAGAAGCAAGGTCAATATTCTCTATAAAATCCTTACCTTGCAAAATATTACCATCTCCATCCCTTGCAGAAGAGTCATTATCTAGTTCTAATGAAATCCCAACCTGTAAACTGACCTCCATAGCCTCGAGCGTTTCTGTTTCTTTTCTAGGCTCCTCTATTTCTTTTAAAGGCAAACCAAATTTTGGAGAATATGTGGGTTCATCTTTATCTGCTTTGTCGAAATCTTTCCTTTCAAAAATGTCTGATGGAGAAACTTTTAGTAGAGTTTGTTCACTGCTATCACTTACGAAACAAAAGCTACGAACTACTCAGATATCCATAAGTAATGCATTCAATTTATTCTTCAAGCTTGCTTTATTATTGAAATTCTATTTTTCTATGGGCAACATTGCCAATAGATTGTCCTCTATAAGTCTATACTTTTCAAATTTGAATATTTAGTGACAATAATTGTTCTTCCCCATTTAAATTGCTAGAAAGAAGTGGCATCTCTTTTTCGTTCAACAAGCAAATCCTAAGGGTATCTTAATGTTTTATGTCCAATAACTGGGATTCTAGTTCTGCTGAAATTATCTTTCTTGAAAATCAGGCTTAACACAAAGACTCACTTAAGAGTCTATACAAAATACATGATGACATCATCTTCTCGGGAACTCAATGCCTATCATTCAAAATAAATTGCTATAATAAAATTTTTAAAATAAAATATTACTATGATTTACCATTTATGTCAGTACATTACATATACAAATAATAAAATAAAACACTGGAACTCTCCTAAAACATTACAGCAGATAACACTTTCTATTCTTAAATGATATTGTTTCATTTTTTCATTACAAAATTTAGAATAAAACATCTAATTATATATCCTGCATATCAGAAAATTATACATTAAATATGGTATGTTTCAATGGAATCTTTCGTTCTATCTATGGCGGTTTCGCTGCTGTACAATCTTTAGATTTCCTTCAGTTCTTCGTGGGACAAATCACTGTCATCTTCGGTTTCGTAAAGTCAAGGGTCGACGTCCTCCCCTTCACAAAGAAGAACTCCATTAATTGTACGCCTGAGACTCTTGGAACAAATATTGTAAGTGCCCCACACTTCACTATCAAATCTAGGTGATATTCTCGTGCACAAATATTTTGATATTATTTCCATTTCGATCGTTTCCATATACGCAAACAAACATCATCAGATAAAAATTTAATGTGAGTTTCTACAAAAAATTACTTTAAATTTTATCGGCGTCGACGTCAGCGTTTTGAAATTAGATTGAATTAGTGAGAAACAAAGATGCAATCAAGAGAGGACAAATCTGTGATATAAAGAAACCATGAAAATAAAAAAAACATTCCCACAGACGGACCAGTCTGTAAAATAAATGGCGATTAGAATGTATATGGCTTCGTAGAAATAAATGTAACAAATTGATGGGATGATATACCTTAATGCATGTTAATATACAGGCATTGCATAGATGTGAAGCGAAAGAGAGGAGTGGCAAATCTACGAAATCAACAAATTTGTTCTTGCGAAGGGTTCTTCTGGAGACGATGAGAACCCGAGAGAGCAGAGAGGTTGTTGCTTTGCTCTCCTGCGGTGAATGGGACTGGGAATGTGAATGCGAATGCTTATGCTTGGTAACCATTTTCTATGAAAGATCGTTTAAATGCTTGTCTTGTGTGGATTGAAATGGAGGAAGAGATGTTAATTTATAAGCGGCCTCCATTCGCGACACATTGATTGATTGATTTACACCTCAGCGGCCTCCATTCTCATCCTTCATTTTATCCGAAACGTCCCGCCGCCTCCCAATTCAATGATGACTATGATGACTACGTATTGTTTACACCATTAGTATTGTTTGATGACTACAAATGGTACTACTTTTATTATTTTTATTGTTTGCTGACCAGTTTTGTGGAGCCTTCAACGCAACCTACTAACAACTTAACGAAATGAGATAGAGCCACGTTTCTTTAAAAGAAGTACATGACAACTCATAAATACAATATTTTTAGATCTACTCGATTGGGAAATGTTTTATTAAATATTAATTGAGGTATGGATAATATTTTATTTTAATGTTTAATATATTTATAATATATATTTATTGTTTGATGTGTTATAGTAGATGGAAAGTTATATTTAAAATCGATTTAAAATAAATATTTAAAAGATATTAAAAAAATAGTAGACCCAATATTTATAATGTATTATAAATATATTGTAAATTAAATATATAATAATTGTAAATGTTATATATCATAATTTAATTATCTACTTGATATCATTATTAAATTAAATTTTGATAATTTTTAAACATTTTACGATAAATATAAAATATTGTACAATCATATATTATATCAACTATTAGATACCTTTCATTTGTTAACCCTTTTCTCATATATTTTTCTTTTAAGTTAAGATAGAATTTCATTAAAATAATAAATAAAATGATTTATAAATCTATATATTTTAAATTCAATCTTTTGTTTTTATTATTGTTAAAGGATGTTATTAAAAAAATTAATCTTTTAATTGGTTGGTTGTAGAATTCATTTGTTCAAACTTTATATTATTCTCTTATAACTAAAATATGTTTTAAAAAATAATTTTTTATTAATATACATTGCTATTTCAAATTGAATATCTTTAATCTATGTTTTATTATTATCATTTTTATATTTTTAAAATTTATGGTACAAAAATTTTATATCAAATTTTTAAAAAAATAAATTTTACATATTTTGGAATTGTCCTCATTTCATATTTATAAAATAAAAAGTGTAAAAAAAATATTTAAAAAATAGTATAATTTTTTTTAAAATTTTGTTATAACTTACCATTTTAAATAAAATACATTTAATCTATACATATTAAAGTTTATATTAACACTATAAAATATTCATGAAACAAAGGATACATAGTGACTAGTACCACTCTTTCTATTGTAGATGAAGAATCAAAATAGATGAAAATATACAGATGATTTTAAACAAAAAATATTTTTAACAAGCATATTGTGTGGCCTAAACAATAAAAGTTACGAAAAAACTATTTTATTTTATTATGAAAAATTATACCATTAATAAATTAGCATAATAATTTTGTTACTAGTCAAAACCATCTTAATTAAAAATTACAAATATTGAACTTTTAGAATTGTTAAAAAAAAATAATATGATATATTTAATTTTTTAATATTATCTAAAATAGAAGTCTTTTTAATATAAAATAATAAGGTAAAGTGGGACCTTACCCCAAAGCACAAAAGGATCTTACTTGCAGAGCAAATCAAGAAAGACAAAAGAGGTTTCTAAGAGAATAAAAAGAGATGATAAGAAAATCAAAAATCTAAACAACCACAGATTCAACAAGCCTATTATAATAGAGAAGACCAAAGGATTAAAACTCAGAAGCTTCACATCCTAGAGTAAACCATGAGTTTAAGAAAGAAGCGCTACCATGAAACCTCTCCCAAGAAGCAAGAAGATGACATCATTAAAATACTTGATCACCAATCATTATAATGTCTTTCAAGTATGAAACTAAGATCACTACTCTGAAAAAATAATGACAAAATAATCCAACATAGAAACCATGGCTTATCCAATTCTCTCAAACAAAAATGATCCAAGAATTAAAAATAGGGAGAAAGCCATGAGACAACAAAAACACTCCAAAATCTTGATCACTAAACTCTACAATGACAATTTGAACAAAAAAGAGTTGTTAACGAATCAATTCTTTTATGATTAAATCTTTGCATTCTTCCTAGGGAGGAGGGGCTTTACACTACTAATATTTATAAGGAGAAAGGTGAAGTGAACTGAAGTTAGCCAAGAAATATATTAGAGAGTTAGTCTCTTGGTAGTTATGGGAGAAAAAAATGTCTTCAAATAAAAGAATGATATAGAAGATATCTTAAATGATCGAATTGAGATGCCACTAGACCGAACTTATCAAATCAAAAATATTGATAATCAAGAGAGAATCACCTTCCACAAATAATTTTCTAAAATTTAAATCGATAGCGGTTCTCAAAATTTTAAGAAGAGTTAGATTTTCAAATGAATTATTTTAAATCCAATGTATGTTGAATAAAAAACATGATAGAATTTATCCCATACTATCTCTCAAGATGACTCCACCTCCAAAAAGACTTGGCTTATCTTTGGATGCACTATCGAAATCAAGCTTGGCATAGTTATCACATGAAAGTCATCGAGAGGCCAATCATATTTTGTTGATTTTTGAAAGGAGGTTGATTTTATATTTCAATAAATTCCATTTTAAAAGAATATGATGACCCTCACTAACAATTTTATTTTTAAAAGGCGATACTTTATCTTTTAAAATATCTTGAAAGAGTGCTACAAAATAGTAATATTAATATTATTAATGTATAAATAAAAAATTCTAGTGCTACAAAAAAGTTCTACCAAACTTTATAAAAAAATCTTTAAATAAAAATTATATTTTCAATATAATTTATAAAATACATTAATTTTTTTTTAAATATAGTAATTTTTTATTTTTATAATAAATGTAGATTAATTTTAAATTTATTTATAATTTAAATTAATTTTTTTTTTAAAAATATTTATATACATCTAATAATTAACTATAAGTAATCCTAATTTTTAATTAAAAAGGAATTGAATTAAATATTATATTTTAACATCACCTCACATTTAACGAATACATCATACAACTAAATTAAAAATGACCATTCTTAAATAACTTAAGATTACAATGAATTAATTATTTATAAATAAAATATTATAATATGATATGTGTAACATTTATCTAAAAACCCTCAAATGTAATATGCATGACAACCAATGTCATTCTTTCGATAAAATACGAAAAATGAGATTATGGATCAAATAGATTAATTTTTTAGTATATATCTTTCCAAAGGGATAACAATGGAACTATACATTAACTATAAATAACAATGGAACTATACATTAAATATAAATAACAATGAAACTATACACTAAAAATGGACATAAAGGATTTAAATCAGACTATAAATAACAATGGAATAATACACTAACAATGGATATCAAAGATTTAAATAAGACCCTTCTATAGTTCTCTAGTTTTATAGATATAAATAGCTCAATAATATTTAGTTTTATGGGTGAACATGCTCTCAACATAATTTTGAAGCCATTTAAGTCATTTAAGTATTATGGTTTGAATTTTATAGGAATGTGCAGTTTAGAAATAAATCTTCTCAAAGTTTTGAATGGAATATCATATGGTATATTTGCTTTATAATAAAAGATTTTATTTTTTTTAATAATAAAGGGGGTAAAAATTTTATTAAAACTCATAATAACGGATTACAAAGGAATAAAGGGCCAACACCCTGGAAACCAAAGAATACCATAGAAAAACACAAACAAAAACCGTCACACCCCAAAACCATTTCCATCTTCTCCCAAAATCCTCTCCAGGTTCTGACATAACTCAATGGGCAACTGCACCCATCCATCCACCTTTCGACCATCAATATCCTCTCACACCCACTTTGCCAAGCAATCGGTCGCCCTGTTCCATTCCCTTGGAACGTGGGCATAAGACACAGAATCCATGAGCGAACTAATCTGTAATATTTGCTGCACTATCAGAGATAGTTGCCAGCTCACATCTGTAATCTTCCTCTCGAGGAGCATATTGATCAGTATTTGCAAGTCGGCTTCACACATCACCCTCCTCCATCCTAAAGCATAAGCTCTCTTCAAGGCATAAAGAACAGCTAATCCTTCCATCCTATTAACAGTCTACTCACCCATATTAGCTCAGAAAATAAAAACCACTAATCCAGAGGAATCCCTACCAAGCCCACTGATCCCAGTCGGCCCTGGATTACCCTTGGAAGAACCATCAGTATTAATTTTCAAAATACCCTCGAGAGGGGGCATCTATTTCCCACTCCTTTGAATTTTTTGTATGCCAAACCTGTCAACCATCTCAACATCCCCCTTCTCGAGAGGCAAAATAACCTCACTCTTAGCTTCTATAGTCTCCTAGATCATTCCTATAATTCTACTCCAAACCTGTTGAATCCCCAATTTTTCATCTCTAAAAATTCTGTAGTTTCTTTCCAGCTAGAATTGCCACAGCAAAAAAATAGGTCCGACATACCAAGCTTCTTGCAAGAAGTGAGTTACAGAGGGCGGTCTGCCCAATCTCGACCAAAAATTAGCAAGGGAGGAAGCGTGCACACACTGACACCTCCACACATCCCACCAGGTGTGCCACAGTTGGTGAGTGAAAGGGTAGCTAAAAAATAGATGTGGCAAATCCTCCTCTTTGCCTCTACACAAAACACATCTCGAAGGACCAACAAAGCCCCTCTTTTGAATATTCTCCCAAGTCAGGCATCTATTCCAGGCCAAAGTCCAGGTAAAGTAATTACACTTCAGCCAAGAGAAACTGCTCCAAACTCTTCTCCACCAAGGAACTTCCCCCCTCTTCAAATTGTTGCATAATCAATTCCTGATATCCAAATGATACAGTGTACTTCCCCTTAGGGTTAGGGGACCAAGCCAACACATCACCACCCCTAAGAGCACAACAATTTTGACCAACTAGGATGACATTCAACTCTACACACTCTGCCTCTATTCCAAGAATCAACCACTCCTCAGGAGTCTTTCATCTCGCTTTCGTCAACTAGCCATGAAGGGAGAGAGACTTGTAGTCGCACACCCTATTCCACCCAGCTTCACTGAATCTCTGTGATAGAGCATACAGATGAGGATATTGAGTAACTATGGGGGGATAGCCATCCCAAGAGTCATGCCAAAATTGTGCCTCTATCCCACCCTTTCAAATCTAGAAAAGACCTCTCTTGATTAGTGCAACTCCTTTCTTGAGAGTAGCCCAAATCATCGATCCACTCCCTGACAAAATGTACCTTGGGATATCTTTCAGGGGGATCCCAAAAAAAAACTTATGAGATAAGATCCTGGCTTACACATGGTCTTGTTCCTCACACCATCTCCAATACAATTTGGCTGTCAGGTCCGTACCTGCTAGCACTGACTGTCATAATCCCAGGCTCGTAAACCTTTTCAGGCTACAAACAACCTCCCACTTAATAAGGCTCCACTTCATCAAAGATAAGTTACCAGCCCATAAGAACTGTATTGCCAAGGAATCAAGGTCCTTGACAAAACTCACTAGTGCCACCTGTAATATGCACCTATATAGAGGAAGAGCCTGCACCACCGATTGAATCAGTTGGACCCGTCCAATAAAGGACAACCACTGGTGGGTCTAATGATTCACCTTGGCATGAAACTTATTTAGAATCAGCTGCCACGATTCCTTGGATTGCCTCCCTGCAGATATAGGGATCTCGAGATATAATAATGGGAGGCTTCCAATTTGGAACCAGAGAATATCAACCACTCTTCGTTGAATGGGCAGTGGAGTGTTGAATAAAAATGGAAGACTTATCCTCATTAATTACCTATCCAAAGGCAGCTAGGTAAGCATCCAATCCTTTACAAATATTATCTACCTCCCTTATAGTAGCCATGCCCATCAAAGCCACATCGTCCACATATTGAAGGTGAGATAGAATAGGAAGGGCACCTCCCCATTTCCAGCCCTGAATTGCGCCATCATCAATATTCCTTTTAATCAATTGTCCTAGACCTTCTGCCAAGAGGAGAAATAGGTAGGGAGATAAAGGGTCACCTTTTTACAAACCACGTGAGGCCTCAAAGAAATTAGAATGCTCCCCATTAACTAGGATTGAGAAAGAAGTTGAATTCACATAGCTCATGACCCAACGGATCCAATCTTCCTCTAAACCAAACACACCCAAAACCTTTTGGAGAAAGGACCAATGAACCCTGTAATATGCCTTGGACATATCCAACTTAATAAACATAGCCTTCTCCTTAGACTTGGTCATGGAATGGATAGCTTCAGTAGCCACCACTATCCAATCCAAAATCTGATGGCCCTCCACAAAGCCACTTTACTCCTCTTAGATCAGCACAACCAGCCACTTTTTTAACCTTTCTGCAATCAAATTAGATATAATTTTAGAAATTACATTGCAAAGGGAAATGGGATGAAATTTACTTAAGTGATCAACCCCCATCCCCTTGGGAATGAGAGCCAGGAATGTAGAGTTCAGGGCCCAGAGCATTTGCTTATTATTCTGGGATTCCTGTACCACAGCCAATAAGTCTAATTTGCTAATTTCCCAAAATTCCTAAAAGAATTCAATCAAGAAACCATCTAGACTCAGAGCCTTTCCTTTTTGCATCATGAAAATAATCTTCTCTAGTTCCTCTAAGGCTATTGGTCTCATTAGCTACTCCATATCCCGAGAAACTACAGAGGGAATATAGGAGAGTACCTGAGCCTCTGCATCCACTTCCCTCTACCATTCCTCTTTGAATAAAGAAGCAAAATACTGCACTACTTCATTACAGATATCCTGCGTAGAAGACATAACCTCTCCCCTGTCCGTCACCAAAGATGTTATCACATTATCATGTTGTCTGGCTCTTACCAAATTGAAGAAGAAGGTAGTGTTATTTTTCCCCTCTTGCAGCCACTCAATCCTAGCTTTCTACTTCCAAAATATCTCCTCTCTCAGCTCCCATTCCTCCAAAGTTTTAACAGCCCTAGCTTCCTCCCTCAGTAAAAACTCTGATAGCCCCTCCTCCCTAATCGATCTGGTAATGTCATTCAGCTTCATTTGTGCCTCCTTTTTCTCTTGGAAGATGTTCCCAAAGCTCAAATGATTCCACTGTTTGAGTTGGTACTTGAAAAATTAGAGGAGCTTAGCGAATATATACATTGTTGTACCAGCAGCAGGCCTACCTACTCTCCACCATTCAGCAACTCGACCAAACAAGTCTGGGTCCCTAAGCCACATGAGTTGAAACTTGAAAGGTGGCTTCTGAGGCAAATGAGCAGAAGAAATGGTGAGCTTAATGGGCTAATGATCCGAGCCTCTCTAATCTAAAATCTCAAAGCTCGAAGACCACAAGCTGCCCACCCAAAAACAAGAGGTCATAAATTGGTCAATGCATTCAGCAATGCAGCTGTCGCCCACCCTTTTGTTGTTCCAATTGAACCGACCATTCCAATTGAACCGACCTTTTGAGTGTGAATGTGAATGCTTGGTAACTATTTTCTATGCAAGATCATTTAAATCCATTTACAACACACACATCAACGTCATGTGGCTAGGATACCTATGAAATCAACAATTTTTTTCTTGCAAAGGGTTCTTTTGGAGATGATGAGAAGCTAAGGGAGAAGAGACATTGCTTTGCTCTCCTACTGTGAATGAGAATATGCATGTGAATGCTTGGTAAATTCTTTTTGTGGAAGATTGTTTAAATCCATTTACAACACACAAGTCAATGTCGTGTGGCCAGCGTACCTACAAAATCAACAAATTTGTTCGTGTGGCCAGAGATATACGTCATGTGGCCAACATACCTATGAAATCAACAAATTTGTTCTTGCAAAGGGCTCTCCTAGAGATGATGAGAAGCCGAGGGAATACAAATGTTGCTTTGCTCTCTTGATGTGAATGGGAGTGTGAATGTGAATGCTCGGTAACTATTTTCTATGGAATATCATTTAAATCCATTTACGACACACACATCAACGTCATGTGGCTAGGATACCTATGAAATCAACAATTTGTTTCTTGCGAAGGGTTCTTTTGGAGATGATTAGAAGCTATGGGAGCAGAGACATTGCTTTGCTCTCCTACTGTGGATGAGAATATGTATGTGAATGCTTGGTAACAATTTTTTGTGGAAGATTGTTTAAGTCCATTTAAAACACACAAGTCAATGTCGTGTGGCCAGAGTACCTACAAAAGCAACAAATTTGTTCGTGTGGCTAGAGATATACGTCATGTGGCCAACATACCTATGAAATCAACAAATTTGTTCTTGCGAAGGGCTCTCCTAGAGATGATGAGAAGCCGATGGAATACAAATGTTGCTTTGCTCTCTTGATGTGAATGGGTATGTGAATGTGAATGCTTGGCAGCTATTTTCTATGGAAGATCATTTAAATCCATTTATGACACACACATCAACGTCATGTGGCTAGCATACCTACAAAATCAATAATTTTTTCTTGCAAAGGGTTGTTTTCGAGATGATGAGAAGCTAAGGGAGTAGAGACATTACTTTGCCCTCCTACTGTGAATGAGAATACGTATGTGAATGCTTGGTAACAATTTTTTGTGGAAGATTGTTTAAATCCATTTAAAACACACAAGTCAACGTCGTGTGGCTAGCGTACCTACAAAAGCAACAAATTTGTTCGTGTGGCCAGAGATATACGTCATGTGCCCAACATACCTATGAAATCAACAAATTTGTTCTTGCGAAGGGCTCTCCTATAGATGATGAGAAGCCGAGGGAATACAAACGTTGTTTTGCTCTCTTGATGTGAATGGGTATGTGAATGTGAATGCTTGGTAGCTATTTTATATGGAAGATCATTTAAATCCATTTATGACACACACATCAACGTCATGTGGCTAGGATACCTACAAAATCAACAATTTTTTTCTTGCGAAGGGTTGTTTTGGAGATGGTGAGAAGCTAAGGGAGTATAGACATTGCTTTGCTCTCCTACTGTGAATAAGAATATGTATGTGAATTCTTGGTAACATTTTTTTGTGGAAGATTGTTTAAATCCATTTACAACACACAAGTCAACGTCGTGTGGCCAGCGTACCAAAAAAATCGACAAATTTGTTTTTGTGAAGAGTTCTTTTAGAGATGACAAAAAGCCGAAGGAGTCAAAATGTTGTTTTGCTCCCCTATTATGAATAGGAATGTGAATTTGAATGCTTAATAACCATATTCTGTGGAAGATCGTTTAAATCCATTCACGACACACATCAACATCGTGTGGCCAACATACTTAAGAAATCAACAAATTTGTTCTTTCGAAGACGATGAGAACCCGGAAGAACAAAGAGGCTATTGCTTTGTTGTCATGTTGTGAATTGAATGCTTGGTAACCATTTTTTGTGGAAGATCGTTTAAATCCTTGTCTTGTGTGGATTGGAATGGAGGAGGAGATGGTAACTTATAAGCGTCCTCCATTCGCGACACACTGATTGATTGATGTACACCTCAGCGTCTCGTGGCGCTTATTCTCATCCTTCGATTTTTCAGAAACGTCCCGCCGCCTCCCAATTCAGTTAAAATCCGCCGTTTTTAATTCCTTTTTTTTTATGCCGCCCGAATATGATGACTACGTATTGTTTACACCATTAGTATTGTTTGATGACCACAAATGGTACTACTTTTATATTTTTTATTGTTTGCTGACCAGTTTTGAAGGAGCCTCCAACGCAACCGACTTAAAAAAATAAGTACATGATAACTAAATTATTTTGAGATCAATTCGATTGGGAATTGTTGTTTTAAGTCTTAATTGAGGTATAGATAGTATTTTATATGAATGTTGAACAGATTTATAATATATATTTATTGTTTTATATGTTTTAGAGGAGGGACAGTTATATTTATTTCAATATAAAATAATTATTTGAAAGGTATTAAAAAATAATTGATCTAATATTTGTAATATATTATATGTTAAATATTCAATAATTATAAATTTTACATATTGTAATTTAATTGAATATTTTATATTATTATTAAATTAAATTTTAAGAATTATCATATATTTTATGATAAATATAAAGTATTGTATAATAATACATTATATTAATTATTAGACATCTTATTTAATAGCTTTTATTTATATTTATATTTATAAATAAGTCATTTTATCTATTATTTTAATATATATATATATATATATATATATATATATATATATATATATATATATAAAATAAAATTTTATTAAAGGAATAGATAAAATGACTTAAATCTATATGTTTTAAATTCAATCTTTTATTTTTATTTTGGTTAAAAGATGTTATTAAAAAAATAAGTCTTTTCATTGTTTGGTTGCAAAGTTCATTTGTTCAACCTTTTATTTATTCTCTTATAACTTTAAAAAAAAATTAAATTTAAATCTTTAAAAATATAAATTACTATTTCAAATTGAATATCTTTAAGTCCTTGGTACTAAGTCAAAAAAAAATTCTACATACTCAATTCATGTAAAAATAAGGTTTTAAAAAAAAAAAGTCTTATATTTTTAAAATTCATCGTACAAAAAATTTATAATAAATTTTTAAAATAGATTTTACACATTTTGGCATTGCCCACATTTTATATTTATAAATAGAGTGTACCAAAAAAACTTTAAAAGATGATATAATTTTTTATTTTATTTCTTTATAACTTAATATTTTAAATGAAATACGCTTAATCTATACATCTTAAAGTTTCTATTAACACCATAAAATATGCATACAAAATCCTTGTGAAATAAGGGACACATAGTGATTACTCCCAGCTTTTCTATTGTAGTTGCAGAATAGAAATAGATGAAAATATAAAGACAATTTTAAACAAAGGTCATTTGTAACAACCATATTGTGTGTCCTAAACAATAAAAGTTGCAAAAGATCATTTTATTTTATTAGAAAAAAATTCTACCTTCAAGAAATTAGCAATGATTTTTTTACAAGTCAAAACCATCTTAATTAAAAATTAAAAAGATTGAATTTTTAAAATTCATAAAAATACAATACAATATATTTAACTTTTAATGTTATGTAAAATAGTAATATTTTTTATATAAAATAATAAGGTAAAATGAGCCCTTAACCCAATGTATAAAAGGATCTTACTAGCAGATCAAACTAATAAAGACAAAAGAGGTCTCTAGGAGAACAAAAGAAGATAGATAAAAATCAAAAAATATAAAAAACCACAAATGTAATAAGCCAGTTAAAACATAAAAGACCAAAGGATTGAAGCCCAAAAAATTCACATCCAAAAACAGACCATGATTTTAAGAAGGAAGCGCCGCCACGAAACCTCTCCTAGGAAGCAAAAAAATGATATCACTAGAAGCCTTGATCATCAATCACTAGAATGTCCTTCAAGCATGAAACTAAGGGCACTATTTTGAAAAAAATGATGGTAAGATATACCAAGATAGAAACCATGGATTTTCCAATCCTCTCAAACAAAAATGATATAGGAAGCAAAAATAGTGAGAAAGCCCTGAGACAATAAAAACACTCCAAAAGCTTGATCACCAAACCCTACAATAATAATTTGAAAAAAAAAAGTTTTTAATAGATCATGTCTTTTTAGATTAATTGTTTGCATTCTTTCTAGGGAGGAGGGCCTTCATAGTACCAATATTTATTATGAAGAAGGTGAAGTGAACCGAAGTTAGCCAAGAAATCTACTAGAGAGTTAGTCTCTTAGTAGTTCTGGGAGAAAGAAATGTCTTCAAACAAAAGAATGACATGGAAGGTATCTTAAATGATTGAATTGAGATGTCACTAGACTGAACTTATCGAATTAAAAGCATTGATAAACAAGAGAGAATCAACTTCCATAAATGATTTTCTGAAATTTGAATCGATAGTAGTTCTCAAACTTTTAAGAAGAGCTAGATCTTCCATTATTTTTTTTCAAAAAAAATAAATATTGAAGGGAAAATATGATAGAATCTATCATTTATTATATTTGAAGATGAATCCACATCCAGAAAGACCCGGGATAACTTTAAATACATTGTCAAAATTCAGCTTGATGTAGTTGTCATATGGAAGCCACCAAGAAGCCAATAACGTTTTATTAATTTTTGGAGGGAGGTTGAAGTTATTTTTTCATAAATTCCATTTTAAGAGAATATGATGATCATCACCAATAATTTTATTTATAAGAGGTGATACTTTAACCTTAAAAATATCTTGAAATAACACCATAAAATAGTAATGCTATTATTATTAATATATAGTGATCTATATATTGTAACTAGCCATAAACAATTCAATGCTTTTTTACTTGATAAATTGAGTGGAGAGGAACTAAAAAATAAATAAAAACATAAAAATAATAACAAAATATTAATAAAGGAAAGTAATATTAACACCTTATCAATAGAGATGATAATAATAGAGGACTTAGTCTTTGTGTATAACCTATAATTCTTCTTGTATTTTGAAACATGATTTTATTTATTAATTTTATCTTACACGACCTTAAATAGATAAATCACCTCCATTTATGCACTTCAAAAATTATTTATGACCTTGTCAATTTAATGTTATATAGAACTTAATGACTTATATAAAACCTAATGGTCTCTTGGAGGGATTATTTAAGACCTTAAGCCCTAAAGCCTTTTTCCACCTGCACATAAAATGATTTTATTTGTTGTAAGTCAAATCTTTATGATTTCTAGGAAATGATACCTTAAAAATCAAATATATAATGCCAAAAAATTTAAATAATAAAATTTCTGAATATACACAAAATTTTTGTCTTATTATTTTTATTATCATAAAAAATATCCAATTCTTTAGTAAATGTTCACATTCTTTATACTATTGAGGATTTTGGAGTGCCACCCTTTGAGGGTTTTGAACTCTCAAACTACAAGAAGAAACCACTTTTTGACTCGAGAGTATGCACATAATGTTATTTATGTAAGAAATGACTAAATGAGATAATTTGTAGGTGAGATGTGTAGAATCATACCTAGAATTTCAAAAAAGTTCAAAATAGTTTTGTAAATTTAATAAATATTCATAGGAAATTTAATAATGCAATGGGAAAGAATCAACATAATTAAATATCAATGTATAAGTTAAAAGACACATAGATTATGATAAATATAGAAAGGAGCAAAGAAGAAAATATGCAATAGATGTCAAAAATTAAGAGAGAAATTTGACAGATAGAAAGGGATTGATCTAATCTGATCAAGATATATTGAAGAATACTCTAATGGAAAGGGAAAGTGGAAGAATAGTTGGAAAACATTTATAAGTATAATTAATTTAGTATCAACTAGCTAAAGGTAAATTGGTCTAGGAATGTTATAAATAGGGAACTCCATCTGTCATTTGAATAACTAGATGTTGGATATGTTAAGCTTGTTTTACATGAAAATGGAGTGGAAGACATGTTTAAGGTATGAATAATAAATTGAGCCTCAAAAGGTGATTGAATATGTTATATCATTTATTGTATAATGATTTTTTTTCTTTTTTTTCTTTTTTAGTAATAGATTTGTTGTACATGTTAATTTAAAGTGTATGATGTTAATGATGAGTGGAAGTGACATTGAATTTATATATTACAAGCATTTATGTTTAGTATTTTATATTTTTTATGATGACGAGAAGGTTTCATAAGTTTTTTTTTAACACATTAAATTCCTTATATCTTCTTATATCAATGGAGCTCTTATTATTATTTTGATGCACCTTGGGTGAGTGCATAAGTCTCTAGCTTAAGTAATATGTTTATGGTATGAGTATTTATATTTTTGTGTATAATCCAATCTCCACAAGGCCATGGAAAGGAATAATAAAATAAGCACACAATTTTGGTTCCATTGTCAGGATCTTATTTGTAAGGAGTGTGGAGATTGAAAGAATGTTTTATAAATATTGTTGTTGATGAAATAAATTTCTGAATTTGAAATCATAACAATGGAAAGATAAAAATTTCATCACTTGGGGGATAATAAATTGGTTATTTTGATGTGAGATAAAACTGGTACAAGTGAAGTAATAATATAATACTTAGAGAATATGGAAGAGATGTAATGTATGTACATTGCATGTAAGGTTGAGCTACATCATTTGGATGCCATGAGTACCACACAGAATAGGGATGGCATATAATTAGTTCACATAAATAATATTGGTGATGCATTGAGGAATATGTTATGCATAATAAAGGATACCTACTTGAGGAGAGTCAATTTGAGGCAATTGATGTGAATCCATGAGAAGCTGGAGGAAGACGTGCAAGTTGTGGATAAATATCAAATCTAATTTTTCTTAAAGATGATCCTAGTGTATGTTGTGTTTCAAAATAAATTTTCAATCAAATATGAAGTTGAAGGATTAGGATAAAATTTATACATAGAAAGGTCCACCAAAAGATTCCTAAAATTGTCAAATATGTTTACTAAATATACATTAAATTAATTAATTGATATATAATATATTATAATGGCATCATTTAAACTTAAAATATTATAATTTTATTTTTCATAGTAAGTGTATTAAATCATATAATGTAAATCACTATAATTAATTACACTACTTATTTTACTCACCAGCTAACATATCTTTGAGTTACGTACTGTAGATACTAAATCTTGAGAGAGAAAGAACCATGAAACTAAATAATTCAATAAGATACTAAATCTAGTTAAAAATACATACATACATACATACATACATACATACATACATACATACATACATACATACATACATATATTGATGGAATTACCTGTCTCGAACATAGTGGAAAAACATCTTTCCAATTATAATTTATCCAATATTGTAAAATATTATCACTACTTGTTGGGCAAGTCAATAAAATAAAGAAAAGTAAAAGTGACATAATAATTTGTGACCAGCTTTTTCTTTACTACAAGAATTGAATAGTGCATTCGATTTCTAAAATATTAATGGAACCTTCCCCTCTAAAATGAATATTTGTGATTCAATTGAAATGGAACTCGATAAAAATAGAATTTAGTCTAATGTTTGATATTTTTAGATTTGTTGTCACTATCCAATATCTAATTTTTAGATTTACAAATATTGATAACATGAAAAACTATCGGCTGAAACTAGAATATGTCCACCTTGGAAGGATTTGGTGGAAAAAATAAAGGAAAAATCATAATTCAAAACAGACCAATGGTTGATAGGATTCTTGCAAGTGATGATGTAGAGGTAAATCATTTTTTATTTGTACATACCTTTAAATAGAATTGGATTGTTGATGAAGCTATGAGAGCATATTTTTTAAAGGATATTTATGGAGGAATGCAAATAAATTAAAAATAAATGTACTTACTTTAAAACATACACAAGGTGGAGAAAAGGTAAAAAGAAGAGTTTCTTGGTGTTGAGCATGGAAATGAAAATTTGAGATTGACCATGGTGAATACTCTTATAGTTAAATTAGCTTCCTTTGTTCAACACTCCAAACAAGATTTTGATATTTTAGCCCAATAAATAGAAGTCATGGAAGAATGTATTAGAAATCTACTTTTAACCTCATATATAAGAACAAGAGATGAATCGTGAGTTGAGAAAGCTTCACATTGTTGAAGAATGGATATATGATAATTTTGAGACAAAGGACGTAGTAATTTTTGAAGAAGCAATAAGATTCAATCAACAAGAAGAGGTTTTTGATAGTTTTCATTGTTATGGAGTTTTGATCTGAAGCCCATTTTTAAAAGCATCTAAGGATGATTTAGTTCAAACATTAATAATAGAAGAGTCATAGGAATAGCCAAAAAAATTGTAATTTTGAATATATGACTCATGCTATTTGTATTCCATTTATCTATTTATAACATACTCCGTACATTTATGAGAAAAAAGGTTGTCTTTTGTCTTTTTATAAATGAAAGTAATATTTGCATTTTAGATATCCATAATCAAAAAGTTGTATTCATAACTTTATTCCTCTTATGCTTCAATTTTCCCCTGTGAATACTATGAACACAATGTTTTAGTTGTTTCTTATGAATTTTCAAGAGTTATTCTCATCTTTTCAAAAATTCATGCAAAGATTCATATTTTTCCCAACCCTTGAATGATTATGTTTATTCTATTATTTCTCTTTTTTCATTGTAAATATTTTTCTTTCAGTTTTAATTGTGGCCTGTCTTTCCTTTTTATTTTTCTAGTGTGTATTCATTTTTCAATAATTACAGTACCATTGTCGTGTTCTCTTCTTCCCTATGTTTGTCTCTTATGTTTGAAAGATATGTGGGGTTGTGTTCTTTGTCAGAAATATCTTTATTTTGTATAAAAAAGAGTAGTTGGAAAGGGTACATGCTTTTGGTTGTAGTGTTGGTAAAACTAAAAGAAAATCTTGGTTGAGAAAAGTGTTGATGGAAGAATGATTCCTTTTCCAAGAGCACTCCCTCCAATTCCATTCAAGCTTCCAATGTTGATTGTAATCCAGCCTCTAAAGGAAATGAATTGTCAAAATATGAGTCCTCCCTCGCTATCAAAGGGATTCATATAAACATGAATTTATCGATATGAATAAGCTTTCACATATTATGAATGAGTCTATTTTATGTAAATAATTGGCACAACCTGAGACAGCATGATCTACAAGATTCTGATTGTAAGAACGCATTATTTTCAGGAGCTATATTCAATCATTTTCAGGAAGAATTCCAATGAATGGAATTGGATGGACAAGCCAAGGTTAAATCATTTTGAGATGTTGATCGTGAATCGATCTTAGAAGGAATTTTTTCACTGTGGTTTCTATCCATGCTTGCTTCTCATGATAAGGAATGTAAACTTGCTATTATGAAGGCTAGAAAAATTCAGTTCTTGACTCCTAAATTGTCATATTACTCTTCAAATGCATGTCAGGCACAATAACTGTCAATGAAGATGTTTTTAGGGATTTTCGTGTTATCTTCATAATAGCAAAATAATTCAGGCACAGTAACTTGCTATTATTCAGACATAAATTCATTCTACAGCGAGGGTGACCCACAAGTTGACGTGGTTGAAGATGAAAGCTTTTCCTCCAACACCTGTGATCCAGTGTGACTCATCATCTCATAAAATGCAATCAAATCCAACAGCTGTTGAGTAGACATGGATTCCATTATTTTTAGGGCCACCTCTTTTTTCTCCTCGTTCATCTTCACCCTTTTCATATTCGAAGCCGAGTTTCTGGCAGCATCCCCCATTTGCTTCAGCCTCTTCTCCTCTTCTCTATCCTGGGCTCTCACGCTTACTGTCCAGTTCATCTGTTGTACAGTACGAATATAATATTCAGTGAAATAAAATAAATTAATTAATAGGAGGACCGTGTTAAGATACTAATGATACCGTAAGGAATAACGCTCCAAGATGCAGTGAGTGTTTATCTTGAGACTCCTCACTCTTTTGTGTGTTGGCATCATCATCATAAAGTAATATGATTTCTTTATGATTTTCCATCTCACCATCTAGTTTCACAGATTTACCGTTCTTCGGTGCAGGCCAGCAGCGTAATTTTCTGATACGCAATCACGGCCTTCACAAATTTCCAAAAAAACACAAATAATAAAATATTAGAAACAAGCCACAATAAGTTATAAATAAACTTCTTAAATCTGTAAGGAAACACTAAAATTAATTACCTGATAAGCCCTAGGGCATCCCGGGTAGTCAAAGATAGATTCATAAAAATTATCTGTGTCATGTGGATCCTGGTGATGACACATCCGTTCTGGGTGGAACTGCAGGCCCATTACAAATTTTCCTTCTTCTAGATTGTACGCATTTGGATCATAAAATGCTTCGACTAAATCATCTGGGGCATAGGCCATCGCTTTGAATCTCTCTGGCAGTCTCTTTATCCCCTGGAAGGAAATTAGAGGGAAAATTTAAGTGGATAGGATAAAAATTATCAAAATTAAGGAAAATCATGTATCGATTCACCTCCTCTACACTCATCCCCCCCACACACATTATATATACCTGACGATGATAGCTATTAACCATAATATCCAGAGTGTCTCCTTTGAATGAATCCTGAAACCATAACTGAAGTGGAGTATCATCCACCAGTGTGAGAGGGTGCCTGTTCCCATCATACTCGTCATAGTTTATGTGTTTGACAGCACAACCTGATTTCTTACCCACTTGCTTCTCTACATCCTACAATACAACCAGTTTTTTTAGAAATTAATATAGAGCTGGTCTAAAGGATACCACAATCAAATTATATAAGATTAAATTACCTTATATAAGCTTCAGCCACAGGCTACAATGAGCACCTGAGATCCTCTGCATATACCCAAATATGGTATGTTTCTTTCGAGACAACACCAACCAAGCTGCAGTTCAATGGAATAATTTGTTGTATCTATGGAATGTTTGTATTTCATCCAGTTCTTCGTGGGACAAATCATTGTCATCTTCAGTTTCATAAAGTGAAGGGTCGACGTCCTCCCCTTCGTGAAGTAGAACTCCATGAACAGGTTTAAAACTGTGTAGCATGTGTTGTACGCCTGAGACAATTATTGGAACTACCCCATACCTTACTATCAAATCTAAGTGATATTCTCCAGCACAGATATTTTACACATCAGCATCGAGTTGCAAGCTAGCGTATTCCCGTTCCACCCCGCCGCTTCACGTTTGACTCGGGGAAGGTGCTTCTTAGCGTTGGTATTGTTCGGGGAAGGTACTATTCAATGGCTTACGATTTTTTTGGGAACAGTCGATGACTTCAACGCAGCTTACTAAAGACTCCATGAAATTGGATGTAGCAATGTTTTTGAAAAACCAAGGGTAGTGTAGAGGTTGATGCTTTTGAATAAAGAATTTTTTGTATTGAATTTTGTATGTAAATTTCGAATGTAAGTGTATTTTAATAATTTGAATTTGAAAATACAAAGTTAATATTATGTAATTTGTCATTCCAATTTGAATTTGATTAGCAATGAATTTTTTGGCGAGATTCTATCAAAGCAATTTATAACTAAACTAAAATTGAAACAAAACTTATATTTTTTACAAATATTTTAGGATCAAACAAATTAATTTTAAAATACATGTAGGCAACATATACAATGAGAATGACATAAAAATGCAGAAAAAATAAAAATAAAAATAAAAACCAATACCATCACAAGAGATTTGAGAATGATCTCAAACCTCCTACCCACCTTAAAAATTATGATGACATATAGGACATAAGCTCAGTTATCATCGAAGGGGATTTTCATGTCATTATATCAACCATGATTTTTAGACTGTACCTATTATCAATCAGACTCACACCCTTGTGAAGATAGTTTCAAGCCTTCACATTCTGTTGAAACATGGAAACACTCTTACGTTGTGGGTGGCCTAATCAGCAGATTGAGTCTCTAGATTCTAAGGGCTATCTCCTTTTGGTGTATCAACTAGGATCTCTACTCTACGCTACAAACTACCAGAAAAAGAGAAGAAATAAAAACTGAAAGAAAAATCGTATCTAATGATGGTGATACACCTGTATTTTGGTTCATCCACTCAATTTGAGCTCTTAAAAACACTGATTAGACAAAAAAAGACTAAACTTTCAATTTCAATTGAATCTTATGCATCAATATTTCATGAAAAAGTTCTATCTAGTGATCAAAGCTTGAAGGAAATGAGCGAATAGGCTTGATTCAAGGCACTAACCAGCCACTTATATCCGTTGTAAATTTAGCTAAAAGATAGTAAACATAGAACATGACCTACATAATCTGATTAGTTAGTAACTAGGTAAGAATCAAGATTTGACAAGGAAGAAAAATTCTAACACTTATGCAAATCACTGACATAAATACATTATACCAACATTTTGGAATCTGAAAATAATAGTCATTCTATTTATCTGAAAAGGATACAAAACTCAATCTTTGGCAGAATTTGGTCTTGCCAAAAGAAGGATATCAATTCAAAGTTAAAAAGCCAACTTATATAGAAAAATCATACACAAGCAAGATTTTGGTGTTGAAAATAGAAGAAAAGATCAACTTCTACATTACATAAGTCCAACTTCAACTATGCCAACATAACCAATCCTTCAAATTATATCATTTTATCTTTTGTCTTGCATGAAAAGATCTTTGGCATTGGAAAAGAATAGTGAGCCCATTTCATAATCCTTATTGGAATAAAGATTAGATTATTCACACGTGCATGGATCTTTGGACATTCAATTCTCTTCATGCATGGTGCTACACCAATCGTTAGATGAAGAACCTCAATATGAACAAGAGTTAAATTTTTTGAAAGCCTTCAATTAAAATAAATAAAAGTGCATGCAAGACCTGTCAACTAGTCAACCAAAGTGCAAGACTAGTCAACTCCAACTCACTCCATTTTGCATGAAAAGTATCTTGAAATAGAAGCATGAATGAAATTCCATGTTGGCATACAAGGGATGAGGTGGGCCAAAGTTTGACAAGTCAAACTCTTGCATGGAGTGTTATTCTAATAGCCAAAGAAGAAAATGCTTCTTGATTGTACTTGGAGCTGAGTTGGATCATTAAATACATGAGATGACTAGGAGATAAGCATGACTTTAACAAATAGTCAATTGAATCTTTGACCAATCAACTATAGATAGCCTTTGCTTGCATGGAAAAGGACCTTGATGAATGAGAGGTGAATGGAAACTCCAAGAAAACAATAAATACATGGTGTATAAACTCATATTGAACTCCTTGTTAGCTTATTCTAATGCCAAACCCAACTTATCCATTTTGAATAATCAAGTCAACTAGACTAGTTAAGGCAAAAAGGTCATGTTCGCAAACTTGGCCACCATGAAACCTACAACAGAAGCCATGAAACATCCAGACTAGAAGCTCTTTATGGAATGATTATAGGATGATATCTGGGTTGGTTGTAGGTTTCATTTGTGTTCAACTATTTATTGTTGCTTCGCTTAGGCTTAAGGCCCTTTCCCTTATGCACTTTATTGTGGACATTTTCCTTTGGCATGTATTCCTTTGGGCATTTTTTCTTGTACTTTCCCTTCAAGCTTATTACCCACAACTTATCTCCTTGTTTATTTCCTTTAGATAAAGAATCTGAAAGAATTCTTTTTATCCTTAGAACCTTTTGCAAATTTCCCTTCAGGGTTTTGTAATTTAACTTTTTTCTTGGAAAGAACCCTTCGGCATTGTTGGAACAATCTACTTACCCTTTAGATTTTTGTAAAGGACCTTTCATAAATATGAAAAAGGTCCTTTGGGATTATGGATAACCCCTTTGAAAAAATTGTAACTGTCCACTTACCCTTCAAAAATGTTGAAACGGTTTACTTACCCTTCGAAAAAGTTGAAACAGTCTACTTACCCTTTAGAAAAGTTGAAACAGTCCACTTATCCTTCGAAAAAGTTGAAATGGTCCACTTACCCTTCAAAAAAGTTGAAATGATCCACTTACCCTTTACTTTTTTGTAAAGGACCTATCACAAAAAATGACAAGCCCTTTTGCCTTTATGAAATGTGCCCTTCAAAATTTTTGAAAATTCCTTTTAGGATTTTTGCTTAGGTCCTCCGACAACTTTTAAATGGTCTCTTGCACTTTTAAAAAGTTGAAAAGGTCTTTTCCAAAGGAAAAGAGCCCTTCAGAAATTCTGAACACAACCCTTGCTTAATGAAATTATCCTTTGGCATTTTGATAATGACCCTTTGGACTTTGGAAAGTCCTACGAATTTCTGAAATGTGCCATTCAGACTTTATAAAAAGGTCCTTTAGGAAATCTAGAAATGAACATTTTGGAGAAACTATTTGGTCCACTATTTTTGAAAATGCCTTTTTTTGAAGGGAAAGTTGCCCTTCAACTTTTTCGAAATGTACCATTCAAAAAAAATTATCAGGGGCCCTTTGCCTTTGGATAGACCCTTCGAATTTTGACAAATGCCCTTCAAAATTTCTGCGTGGAAAATCCTCCCGAAAGAAAGTGACTATTTGGACTTTTTGAAAAGGGCTTTCAAAACTG
Organism: Torreya grandis; assembly: GCA_037957365.1. Taxonomy (NCBI): domain Eukaryota; kingdom Viridiplantae; phylum Streptophyta; class Pinopsida; order Cupressales; family Taxaceae; genus Torreya; species Torreya grandis. Next base: position 3,037,983 of record JARHVA010001110.1, on the reverse strand, counting down.
TTTGAAGAGACCTTGAAACCAAAATAACTCTTTTAAACTTATGAAATAGGACCATTTCTCAAGAAAATAACCTTTTGGGGAAATTGTTTCTGAAGTCCTCCTTCCATGAAAGCCCAAACTATTTTTTGCTTGTCTTCTTTTGAACTGCTCAGAGAAACCTACATATTTTCCTAGAAAGAAAAAGATGAGTGAAATAAAAGTCCCTAAATCACCTAAACAACCTCAAGACCTATTAACCATGGATTCTTCAAAGACTTTTCAAGACCAATTATAGACTCACAAGACAAAAAGGAATGATAATGCAAGTTTTGAATGATAGGGGTTGTAATTTGACCTGTAGGATCAAAATTGTCAACAGTACCAACTATGATGACCAATAAATTTGAATAAATCCCCATTAGCAAGGTCATTAGCCCTATATTTATCAAGAAGAGCATCCATCTTATTAATTTATCTATATAAATGGTGAAAAACACATTGCTCAAGTAATCACAGAGATTATGTACCTCATCAATGAGATTTTTGAGGTTTTACTTTAAATTCCCTAGGTTTTTAGTGCTTTAACAAGAAGAAGAGAGTCACCTTACACTTCAATGTTGTTAAAATCCACTTCAATGGCCAATTTAAGCCTTGACAAGAAAACCCTGATCTATGTGTAATTTTTAGTTGTATTGGGAATGTTAGCTACAATACCTACAACAAGATTACCCTCATGATTACAGAGGATACATCCTACATTTGATAATCTTAGGTTACCTTTAGAAGCTCCATCAAAATTCAATTTCCCCAACTAGGAGGGGGAGGAGTTCATTTCACATTCTTTCTCTTATTCTAAGAGGTAGCCTTGCATTATCTTTTTGGAGGAGACTCCACTTAATAAGGAGGTATCTTTCTTCTCTTACAATCTTTGATCTAGGCATAGGGACCTTATATCTAAATATTATTAGTAAGTAATTTCAAGATTATAAATAAAATATTATATGCACTTTTGGAAGTTTTTAAATATGAGACAGTTCCTTTCCTTCCACAAAAGACATAATCATTTATGGCATCATTTTACATAGTTTTCCCACTTTTTTTAATTTTATCTTCATGTTAGCAAGAGATCAAAGTGCTAAGATAATCTAGATAAACCAACTAATTTTTCATTATGTTAAAGAACCAAACCCACACTAACAAAGAGAAGGAACAATGTCAGAAAATATGGTATGGATTTTCCTTAACCTAAATACAAATAACACACCTTGAGGGGCAAGCAAACCTAATTATTTACAATCTATCCCAAATAAGAATATTTATTTTTAGGGTCTTCCAAAAAAATGTATTCACCTTTGGGAAGCTAAATAGATTACAAACTTTGTGATTGGGTCATGAAGAATTAGCCTCATTTTTCAAAAGTTTAATATACCCTTCCTTAACCATAAAGTCACCCAAAGGGTGTCCACTCCACATCAAGATATCATCATCAAAAGAATTACAAAGGATTTGTGATTGAAGAAAATTATGAAAGGAAGAGAAAAATCCATCTCCACCAGAGAATTAGGTAAGTGAGGATCTTTACAAGTTATATTACAACCCCAAGGTTCCACCAAAGAGATCCAATAGTCCTACAGTTTCCTCCCGAAACAAGATGAAAAAAAGGCTTTAGGTTGTGAAAGATAGGATGGTTACATAAGGGTCCAACTTGGGACCAAGGATTAGACTAGAGGTCAACTAATCTATGATTTTTGACTTGCCAACATAAGGAGTTAGGTATTAAATGTCCACTCTTTCTCATATAATTCCAAATACATGAGCCTTTTATCTAATCATGGAAAGAGATAAGCCTAAAAGGATTTAAAGGGAATCCAAATATTTCTTGTGAATAATCCCACTCCATAGACTATCCTCTTCTTAGAAATCTTTTCATAAGAGCTTCACCCCAAGAATTGTGTTGACAAATAAAGATCCTTGATTCCACAACCACCATTATGTTTAGGTTTTCAAACTTCAACCCACTTCATGATAGGGATTATCTTAATGTCTGCAATACCATTCCAAAATAAGTTCCTCATAATAGCATTCAATCTCGTCTTAACACTTACAAGGGCAACAAAAATGGACATGAAATAAATTGGAATTTCTTGAAGGAAAAATTGAATTAGTTGATGTTTCCTTGCACAAGACAATGATTTGCCCTACTAACAGACTAGTTTAGCATGAAATTTAGGAATAAAGTCTTCCAAAAAAAATTACGAGTTTTTCCAAAAAAATACGGATCCCAAAATAGTTGTAAGGAGAGACTTAATTTCAAAACCAAGGATCCTTGCAATTTGAGTTTGGTGGGCTAAGAAGTGTGAAGCAAGAAAACATCAAACTTCTCTTGTTTATAAATTGATGAGATGCCTCTTGATACAAAACTAGAATACCTGAGTTTTAGATAATCTAGCAATATTATCGAGAATCATGTTGTCTAGAAATTGACCATGAATAAAATAAAATCAAACTATGATAAGAACCCCTTTGATGTTGCTCTATAAAAATCTCTCTCTATGAATTCGACGTGATAATAAAAAGATAGGAAAAAATGGGGCACCCTTCCTTGATACTCCTTTCTCAATGAAAGAAGCCCACTGGAACACCATTAACCAGAACAAAAAAACCAAATTGTTGAGATACAATGAGTGAGCCAAGAAAAAAATTATTTGAAAACCCAAATTTTCTAAGAATACCTAAAAGAAATATATAAGCAATTTATGAATGATTACAATACCATCGAAGATTTGTCTACAAAGAAGAAAACCTCCCTCTAGAAGAGAAATAGAATGAGGAAAAAGGTTTTGCAATCTAATATTGATTCATAATGATTTTATGGATAGTATTACAAAGAACCATAGAACCAAAAAAAGGTTATAATGTGAATCGAACCAAGTACAATTGAAATCCGTCAACATTCTTTTTGATCTAATAAATTTGTTAACTTTACATATATTCTTCATCACAATTTTAAAAAAAATAAAAAAAAATTGGAGAAAACTCGAAAGGAATAACTTTTTAAATAAATATTATCCATACATGAATTAATACGTTAAAGGGTATATGCAGAGGATTTCAGATACTCAATGTAGCCTGTGGCGGAACCTTATCTCAGGTATTTTGGTCTTATATTCTTTGATTTCGAGCTCGATTAGACCAGCTGTACATTACATTCTACACAGAAGCGGCTGTAATGTAGGATGTAGAGAACGAGCTGCGTAAAAAACCAGGCTGTGGTGTTAAACACATAAACTACGATGACTACGATGGGCACAGACACCCTCTCACAGTAGTGGACAATAATCCACTTCATTTATGGTTTCATGATTCATTCAAATTAGAGAATCTGGATATTATGGTTAATAGCTACCGTCATCAGGTATATATATATGGATTGGTTCATGATTTTTCTTTTAACTTTCATCAATTTTATTCTATCCACTTAAATTTTCCCTCTGATTTCCTTTCAGGGGATAAAGAACCTGGCAGAGAGATTCAAAGCAATGGCCTATGCTCCAGATGGTTTAGTCGAAGCATTTTATGATCCAAATGCGTACGATCCAGAGAAAGGAAACATCGTTTAGTCGAAGCATTTTCTGATCCAAATGCGTACGATCCAGAGGAAGGAAAAATCGTTCTGGGTCTGCGGTTTCACCCAGAACGCATGCGTCACTACCAGGATCAACATAATACCAGTATTTTTTCTGAATCCGTCTTTGACTACGAAGGATGCCATCGGGTTTATCAGGTAATTAATTTTAGTCTTTCGTCAAGTATTGAGAAAGTGCATTTATAAATTTTGGTTTGTTTGTAAATATTTAATTGTTCGTGTTTTTTCAGGAATTTGTAAAGGTCGTTGTTGCATATCAGAAAATTAATCTGCCTGGCCTGCGACAAAGAACGGAAAGCTGAGAAACTAGACGGTGAAATGGAAAAACAAAATAATAGAATTGTAAGGAGCTTTTCTGTAGCCACGCTGATATACGATAGTCATGCCAACACACAAAAGAGCGAGGATGCTCAAGATAACAACTCACTGCATCCTGCACCGTTATTCCTTAAGGTACTAGCATCATAACACGTCCTCCCATTAATTATTTAATTTTTTTTTCCTACAAAACCACTTTCTACCAAAACCCAAACTTTCTGTGAGCAAAACAATGTTTTCATCTTAATTACCCAGAAATCGTAATTCTTACCATTAAAAATGGGAATTTGAGGCTAAGAGATATTGTTGTTCGCTGCCATGTCAATTGCGGAAGCGACTAAATTCTCTTTTCCGGTTTGCTGATTCAAAACACAGTCGCCGACATCGGTTTCTCTGCCGAGGTCGGTCAGGTTGATAGTGCCGACGTCAGTTGGGTCTGCCGAGGTCGGTCAGAGTTGTCGGCCGACATCGGTTTGGTTGCCGATGTTGGTCGCTACACTTCCTGCTGGCTCTTCCTTCACGCATTGGACTGCGAGTGCTGTGTGCTTCTCCTGACTGCGCACTTCTCCAATCTGCGCTTCTCCTTACACGGCTTCCCTTGGCTTCTTTCCTTCCTAGGCTCTGATACCAATTAGTAGAGCAGAAAAAACAAGAACTTAAATAAGAAAACAAGAACTGAAACTGATTGCTACTGCAATAATTCAAAAAAAAATTGATCTTTTTCTTTGCTTACAATGCTGCGCCCAAGGCATTTTTAAATAGATTTTGAATCCAAAAATAACTGAAACTAAACTAATTGCTTAACTGATCTTTAACTGATCTTCTAACTGCTTAAACTAACTGATTGTTAACTACTTGAACTAACTGATCTCTAACTATCCATTAACTGTTGTGCATGCATGCGTAGAATGGAGGTGGAACAAACAGTTAGATTGTGAGTGGAGAAATTATCTCTAATTAATCTTGAATTTCTAACACTCCCCCTTAATTTCTACCACTAACAACTTCATCATTTACAATTCCTAAATTTTGTCTTAAATAATCAAAAGTCTCCTTTGCTAATGCCTTTGTGAATATATTTGCCAATTGATCTTCAAATATGCAGAATTCCAGATGGATTTCTCCATTGTTCACTAACTCTCTGATAAAGTGAAATCTTGTGTCAATGTGATTGCTCCTCTTGTGAAAAACATGATTTTTTGATACTGTGATTGCTGATTTGTTGTCACAAAAGATTGGTGTTGAATCTTGTTGTGCTTGTAATAAATATTTCAATATTCTTCTCATCCAAGTTGCTTGACATGCTGCTGATGTGGCTGCTACATACTATGCTTCAGCTGATAAAAGTGTCACAATAGGTTGCTTTTTGGATGCCCATGTGACCACACCTGTGCCTAAAAAAAGGCATGTCCAGAAGTACTATTTCTGTCATCAATGTTACCTACAAAATCACTATCAGTAAAACCAATCAAACTAAAATCGTTAGTTGTGGAATATAAAATTCCATATTTTGTAGTTCCTGCCACATATCTCAATATCTTTTTTTCAACTTGCCAATGTGAGTCTTTCGGTGACTCCATGAATGTTGAGATTAAGCTGACCCCATACATGATATTTGGTCTAGTAGCTGTAAGATACATCAAACTGCCAACTAATCTTTTGAATGTTGTAGAATCAACAGTAGATATTTGGTCTTCTTTGCTAAGTTTGGTCCCTGTAGCAACTAGTGTAGGTGCTGGTTTACAATTTAACATCTTAAATCTCCTTAACACATCCTTTGCATATTTAGTTTGACAAAAAAAAATTTCCTTCTCTAATTGTTCAACTTCTATGCCCAAAAAATACTTCATTAATCTAAAATCTGTCATTTCAAATTCTTTCTTCATTACTGATTTAAAAGTGTCTAAAACAATTTTTTAGTGAAAATCAAATCATCAACATATAAACACAATCAAAATCGTACCTTTTTTATTGATTTTTGTGTACAAAGTAGGCTTGCTATTGCTTCTGCTGAATTCATTATTTGTCATATAGAATCAATTCTGCTATACCATGCTCTTGGTGCTTGCTTGAGACCATAAAGTGCCTTCTTTAATCTGTAGATTTTTTCTTCATGTCCTAGCACTTTATACCCTATGGGTTGTTTCACATATACTTCTTCATCTAGAAAACCATTCAAGAAAGCTGATTTTACATCCATTTGATATACATACCAATTATTTTGAGTAGCTATTGATAAAACCATTCTAATAGTATCCAGTCTAGCAACTGGAGCAAATATTTCAATATAGTCAATTCCATGTTCTTATGCAAAACCTTTTACTACTAACCTTGCCTTGTGCTTTTCAATATTTCTTTTTGCATCAAATTTAGTCTTATAAATCCATTTGACTCTTATACAATCATTACCTTCAGGTAAAATGGTTAGATCCCATGTTTGATTTCTTTCAATAGCATTCATCTCTTCATCCTTTGCTTTTATCCAATGTTCCTCATCAACTGCTTCTTCATAATACATAGGATCATGAGTGAAAAGAGCAAAATTTGAAACCAAATCTAATTTCTCTTCTTGATTATAAATCTCATTCGAATTTCTCATTTTCTTACCTTTCAATCTTGATCTTAAAGTATCAAGAGTTGGATTTGATTCATCACTTGCTTGTGAATTTGGATTAAGGTGACATGCATGACTAGATGATTCACCTTGTTCAAACCTCCTAGGTGTTCTTATTAGAGTGGTTGCTCTTGCTTGTGGAGAGAATTGATCTCCTTGCAAATTTTGTTCCTAAGATTCTTCTTCAATTTGTGGAATTGGTGCTCCAATTGTGATGGTGCTGCCATCCCATTCTTTTTCTTCCTTAAATTCAACATCTCTGCTAATAATCACTTGCTTTGAAATAGGGTTATATAACTTATAAGCCTTTGATTCTTCACTATAGCCAATAAAAATGCATTTCTCACCTCTATCATCAAGTTTTCTTCTCAATTTAGATGGTATAAGAGAATATGCAATACAACCAAAAATTCTAAAATGATGTACACTATATTTCTTACCACTCCACGCTTCTTGTGGAATTTGATCTCTGACACTCTTCGTTGGGCTTCTATTCAGAATATACACTGCACATGCTACTGCTTCTGCCCAATATTCAGTTGACAAGTGTTTGGCTTTCAACATGCTTCTTGCCATCCCCATGATTGTTCTATTCTTCCTTTCTACTACACCATTCTGTTGTGGGGTGTACCTTGTAGTCAATTGTCTTTTGATTCTATGATATCAGCAAAAATCTTGAAATTCATTAGACATATATTCACCTCTTTTATCTGATCTAAGTACCTTGATATAATGGCTACTCTATTTTTCAACCATTGCCTTGAATTCTTTAAACTTTCTAAAGGCTTCAGACTTATTTTTGAGAAAGTATATCCAAGTCTTTCTGCTAAAGTCATCAATGAAGGTTAGAAAATAAGTACTACCTTCAAGTGATGGAGTTTGCATTGGTCCACATAAATCACTATGGACTAACTCCAATATTACCTTTTCTCTATATTAGGCCCCTACTGGAAAGCTCTCTCTATGTTGTTTTTCCAGAATACAACTGTCACATGAACTTCTTCGCTATTTTATTGGTGGTAATCCCTTCACCATATTTTTCTTCTATAACAAATTTAAACCTCCAAAATGTAAATGTCCATACCTTAAGTGCCATAACCATGATTGATCTAGATGCATGGTTTTGAAGTGGGCTTCCTCTTCTCCTTGGATGCACTGAATTCGAAGAGGGAACATCCAATTCTTGGTCATATCCATTTTTTCTATCAACCTGTTACTTGGAAACTTGTCTAGTATTGTGCAAACATTATCCATAAAAGATAATCTGTAACTTTTCTGTACTAACTGTCCAATACTCATAAGATTATGCTTTAGTCTAGGTATAAAATAAATATCATGTATAAAACTTCTTTCACCATTCCTTGCCAAAATATTTATTACTCCTTTACCCATTACATCCACTTTGATATCATTTCTTAATTTCACTTCAGATCTTACAGAATAATCAAGACTAGCAAAAAATTCTTTATTCCCTATCATATGATTACTGCATCCACTATCTAAGAACCAAATATCTCTAGCATTTTCTTGAGTAACATTACAAGTAAGAAATAAGCTTCCAGGATTAGAACCAGATTCCCCTAGATTAGAACTAGATTCACCTATGTAATTAGCATTCTGCTTGTCCACATATCCTTGTTTCCTTCTACAGTCAAGTGATTGTTGCCACATCCTCTACTGCTATAGATTTGATTACTATGTTCACCTTGTTCTAGATTGTTCCTTCCAGTTTTGCATCTACCTATTCCTCTGAAGTTTGACCTAGGTCTTCCTCTACCAAATGATATCTCGAACTTGAAAGCATTCTCAAGAGAAGTGTTGTTATTCCTATTCATTCTAGATTCATGTGTTAACAAAGAACCCATTAATTCATCTATAGATAACTATTTCAAATCCTTGGTTTCCTCAATAGCTACAACTTTTGCATCAAATTTACTGGGTAAACTCTTGAGTATTTATTCTATAATCTTCTGATTCGTGATTATTTCTCCATTAGATCTAATTTGATTCACTATATTTAACACTTGACCCATAAATTGGTCTATAGATTCTGAATCATTCATTTATAAATTTTTAAAACTTCTCCTAAAAGATTGCAATTTAGCAATTTTTACCTTTGTATTACCTTTATAGGTAGTCTCCAAGATTTTCCATGCCTCTCTAGATCTCGTTACTGCTGCTACTCTGGAAAAAATTGATTCATCCAGTCCATGTTGGATTATAAATAAAGCTTTTGCATCTTTTTTCATGTTCTCCTTAAGCTCATCCTTTTGTGCTCGAGTTCATGCCAGATGGGTTGCCTCATCTTGCGGTTCTACAAAACCACTCTCTACCAAATTCCAAACTTCTTGTGAGCAAAACAATGTTTTCATCTTAATTGCCTAAAAATCGTAATTCTTACCATTAAAAACACAAATTTGAGGCTGAGAGATATTGTTGTTCGCTGCCATGTCAATTGCTAAATCGACTAAATTCTCCTTCTTCCTTTTTTTGACTTTATCTACCAGTGTTTTTCCACGATCTGACTTTCCGTCTACTAAATGTCAAACTCTTTCAGAACACAGTCGCCGACGTCGGTGGATCTGCCGAGGTCGGTCAGTTAAATGGTGCCGACGTCGGTTGCATTGCCGATGTCAGTCGGGGTTATCGGCCGATAACGGTTGAGTTGCCGATGTTAGTGACTGCACTCCCTACTAGCTCTTCCTTCACGCATTGGACTGCGACTGTTGCGCGCTTCTGCTGACTGTGCACTTCTCCAATCTACGCTTCTCCTTACACGGCGTCCCTTGGCTTCTTTCCTTACCATGCTCTGATATCAATTTGAAGAAATTAGTAGAGCAGAAAAAACAAGAATTTAAACAAGAAAACAAGAACTAAAACTGATTGCTACTGCAATTCTTCAAAAAAGAATTTTATTGATATTCTTTTTCCTTGCTTACAATTTTGCGCCCAAGACATCTTTAAATAGATTTTGAATCCAAAAATAACTGAAACTAAACTAATTGCTTAACTGATCCTTAATTGTTTTTCTAACTGCTTAAACTAACTGATTGTTAACTACTTGAACTAACTGATCTCTAACTATTCGTTAACTGCTTTGCATGCATGCATAGAAGGGAGGTGGAACAAGCAGTTAGACTGTGAGTAGAGAAATTATCTCCAATTAATCTTGAATTTCTAACATGTTTGTAAATTTTTAATTGATCGTGTTTTTTCAGGAATTTGTAAAGGCCGTTGTTGCATATCAGAAAATTAATCTGACTGGCCTGCGACGAAGAACGGAAAGCCGCGAAACTAGACGGTGAAATGGAAAAACAAAATAATAGAATTGTAAGGAGCTTTTCTGTAGCCACGCTGATATACGATAGTCATGCCAACACACAAAAGAGCGAGGATGCTCAAGATAACAACTCACTGCATCCTGCACCGTTATTCCTTAAGGTACTAGCATCATAACACGTCCTCCCATTAATTTTTTTTTTTTTTTTTTCTCTGAAAGTTATGTTTGAACGGTAAAATTAACAGATGAACGGGACGCTAAGCGTGAGAACCCTGAAAAGAGAAGAGGAGAAGAGGCTGAAGGAAATGTGGGCTACTGTTAGAAACTCGGCTTCGTATGTGAAAATGGTGAAGATGGACGAGGAGAAAAAAGAGGCGGCCCTAAAAATAATGGAATGCATGTCTACTCAACAGTTGTCGGATTTGATTGCATTTTATGAAATGATGAGTCACATGGTATCAAAGGTGTTGGAGGAAAAGCTTAGCCTTCAGCCCCGTTATCATACGCTTGTCAAATGAATATTTCAGTGAAATAATAATATATTTGTAAGGTTATCGTCTGAAAGAGATTGTAAATTTGTAAAAATCTCTGAACAAAGTGCCGATTCATTCCATTCATTGTTTGATTTTTATTAATATTTTTTTAGGGAGATAATTACGATTAATTATTGCACGAAAATTGTCAAAATGTGTCTGGTTTTCTGCCCTTTCAATTCCACGTTATTTTTGGGTATTTTATAACTTTTAAAAAACATAAATATTATATACAACCATCAAATTTGGGCCGTTGATATATCTATTTCATTATTAACAATGAGTATATAAATAAATTTATAAGAGTAATATTTATTTTGGTTATGATATGAAAGGCGCTTTGTTTTAGAAAAATGATTTATATTTTTATTAAAATTTAAAGTTGTATGTAGTGTATAATGATAGAAAATGCAATTTAAAGTTGTTGAATAAATTTTAAACCCTCTTTTTCGTTCAAAGTTTGTAACAAAGCATTGTAGGTTTCAAAGTTTGTAATTAAAAATATAGGAACTTTTGTCCTTTTATAAGATGAACAAGGTTTGCAATTTTATATAAAACTCTTTACAAGTATAAACATCTTTGTACGTTTGATGGTAATCCTCCCTTTCTATTCAAAGATTGTAACCAAAAAATTTGTGAGGCTCAAAATTTGTAGTTAAAAATATGGGGGTTCTTATAGTTGTATAGGGTAAACAAGGTTTGCAATTCTATATAAGATTCTTTACAAGTTTGGGCATCTTTGTATTCTTGATGGTGTGTATCTCTAAAGGCTCATTTGGGATTTATATTATATCAATATAATATGACACTTCAATGTTCCTAAGGCATTGTAATATTTTAACAATATTTCTATTAGTTACACATGGACATAAATGTCGAGCATTACATCAAATCCTCCATTCCTTGCTACATCATGAATCCCATGAATATAAAAATAGTACTCTACACATATATGATGGTTATCTTATTAAAGGGTAAAATATTTCTTATGATACATCAGTATAGGTCTACACATTCCTCAATTAAGATTTTTTTTAGTAGTTAAAAAAATTATTACTAATTTTTTGAAGATAGACAAATTGTTAAGAAAATAAAACCATTATTTATAAGTTTTACTGTTTATACCACACAATATATTTATTACAAATGACCTTATCTATTCATTTATTTCAATTCTCCAATTGTAATATTAAAATAAGGACCAATCACCATAGCTGCTTGTTTCATGAGAGTTCTATATGTACATTTAACAGTCTTAAGAGTATTTTATATGAAATAATTTTTTTTTAATAACTTTACACAACCAAATTTTAAAATATATATTTTGAATTCTTTATATTTTGTGAATATAATTTATGAATAATTCAAAAATATATACATCGTAAAATATATTTTTTAAAATTAATTATAAAATGATTTAAAGGAAAAATTACTTTAAATTCTAAAAATATAAGATTTATAAAATTATATTTGTGATAAAATATATTTAATAAATACTCACAATATACATATTAAATATCCAATTTTAATATATAAAATAATCAATAAAAATATAATATATAAAATTTATAACTATTAAAAATGTAATATACAATACATCTATAATTTATAAATTAATTATTTTCTAATATCATTTAAATTTTTTATTTTAAATTAATTTAAAATATAGCATTCCTTTCACTTAAACAAATCAAACCAAACATATATATATTAAACATATTAAATTTAAAAAAAATGTTATCCATATCTTAATTACATTCAATCTTATATCATTCCATTCTCCACATAAAACCAAAAAATACATATTATAAATATATTAAACTTTAAAATAAATATTATCCATATCTGAATTATCATCTCAGGGCCCATTTCCCCATCCAACAGCTCTCAAATTACTTTAATTTTATGAGATTTTTAAACTGGTAGGGCATTATGGTCGTCTCTACGTGCGATTTAAACAATATTATGTAGTCGTCATATTTGGACGGCAAAAAACAGGAGGAAAAAACGCGGGGAATGGAGACTACGCAAAGTGAGGCGGCAGTAATTCGCTAAATTGGGAGGCGGCGGACGCTTGGGAAAGTATATAATGTTGAGAATTTTGCTTCGTGATCATCTAGACTTGTATTCAAGGTCTTGATGAATAAGGCGTATACTTTTCCATATATATGATATTTAATAGAAATTGCGTATTCAACATATCAAACTTCTGCATTCCAATGTATGTTTGGTTCTCTGTTGTTTAAGATTACTTTTTACATATTTTACAATTTTTAGATTTTAAGTGTAATATGGTCCACCATAGTAATATTTTAGTTATCGAGGTGTGAGTTAGGAATTATTGTCAAGATAAATGTATTATATTTGAATTATTATTTTTAAATAAGAGATGGATATATTATTATTTTGAAATATATCATTTTTTTTTTTATTTGACAATTTTTTTGGGTCAATTGAAAGTATGTTTTTATTAGCTTTGTATAGAATTGGAATACTTTATTCTACGACATCAGTACATATGTAAATTTTGAAATAATCAATCAATTTTCGAAGATCCTTTTTAATTTTTGTGTATATTGTATTATGATATATGTGCCAACTTTTATTTCCTCTTAAGAGGAAATCAAAGATTTGTATGAGATCTTATTCATTATGAGGATCAAAGACGTGTAGTTCTACTTAACAAATAAATGACACATCACAAATTTGACTTATTTAAGAAACGTCGGCAAAACTCTTTATTTCATGGTTAAATTTAAAACTTATTTCTTCCATCTCAATTTCATAAACCCAAGCATAACCATTATTCTACTCAATAATCATGTTGTACAAGTAAAAAATTCTACATGTAATTTTTTAGTATACAAATAATAAATATTTTGAACTAACTATTTCAATATCGTATTGTGAGTCATGTTGGCATGTTTTTGATTTAAACCATTTGTACTTCAAATTATGTGAGGAACAAGTAGTGTTCACAAAGAAAATCATGCATGAGTAAATATGATAACATTCGAATCAACATCGACAAAGGTGATGTTCAACACATATTTGTTTTGGTGCTATGTAATCTGATGTTTGTTTGTTTTGGTGATATTCAATTTTCAACTCATTATATGCTCCATTCATTAATTTTGACACTTGTTAAATTTGATCTGGGACTTCTCTCATATTCTTTTCAATTGATAATAAATTGGCTCTTGTTCATTTTGGTGTCAAAACAATTTGTTGGAAAATTGAATTTCTAAAAGCACTTGAATGAATTTTGGCAACCAATTGAATCTTAGGAGGAGTTAGGTTAAAAAGTAGATTCTCAACTAATTTGAGTGGAGCAATGTCTACATAAGGGATTATTCTTCATTTTATAAGGGGGTTGGTTCTTCTTTCACTCATTCTTGGGAGAGATCATGCTACAACTTTATGTGTTGTATGTACATCTCAACAAATTAATAATGAAATGCATTAGAATACGTGAGGTAAATTTATTGTTACAAGGGTTTTTAGTAGTCTTATTTAATGAAATGTGCCTTGCTATTCATGAATGAATCTCTATGATAATTTTTTTGTTTTATTTTCTTTATGTTAAATTCTTTTATTTTATTTTCTCCATGTTAAATTATTTTATTTTATTTATTATATGTAAACCCTTTTGATTTGTAAACGTTTTGTTAGAAACCCTTGAGGATGGACTTTGTGCTAGATATATAGAATCCACTTTGAAGGAAGACTTTGAGCTTTCAAAAAATAATTGATCCCGTTAAATCTATTTTTGTATATTTATATGTACATGCAAAAAGTAAAATTTTCCATCAATTTCCATATATTTTTGAGCTATCAATACAATGTTTTGTCTTTACATTGTTGTGGATTTCTTTTCTTTCTCGTTTTTATTCCATTTCCATCTACTTTCTATCATCGTTTTCCCATTTTTATTTCATTTATATTTTCTCATTAAAAGTATCAATATTCCTCAGAATTTCCCATCATATGAGGAAGATTATGTTCTCAAATTCAAAGGAAAATTAGAAATTCCATGGTGATTTATCCAATGTTATAATTTTATGTTGTTGCCCATTGGACAAGTAAATGAAATATTCAAAGATAACACAATGACATAAAATCTTACCATTAGTTTTTTGTGAATCTGCTAAGGATTGATTATCATTTGCATTTGATTAATAATACTTCAAGTAACCTCCATTAGAATGGAGGTTGTAACACTACTAAAGTGATGTACCTGGTGCGTGACACTTTTTGATTCATGCTATGGTGTTGGTTTTCCCCATTGCATGGGGAAACTATTTTGGTTCTTTGGATTTGAACCAATATAATGAATTGCCTTAATGTTCAAGGAAGAGATTTCTAAAACTTTCTAGAGAAGAATCTCAAGATGTAGATGATCATATCCATGCTTTCATTTTGGCATGTGGCATCTTGGGAATTATGAAAGAATATGCATCTAATTAATTTTAGTAAAACTCTCATTTGAATTGACATTGAATGGTTCTAAAACTTGGAGAATGGATGCATTGTGAATTGAAGTACCCTAAAGAACAATTTCCTAGATATATTCAAGCTAGCTATGGAATTTTGTACATTTTTCTCAAAGTTCATCCAAATCCAAAAAGAATAAGAAAAGCATATGAGAGATTTCATGGCACACTTCAACAAGCTATTGAGACTAATTCTTTATGTTAATCAACCAAGTACCAACAACCAAATTTGTCTCTTCATTGCTCCCTTGCATTCAAAAATCATTTTTTTAAAGAGGAGTACAGTACATAATGTAAAAGCTACATAATAATAAGAAATTTAAGTTGAATATGACAATATCCATTCTAGAATGTTCAAGAAAGAGGTTTAAAAACATGTTCCAAATGCCTTTAAAATGGTGAATCAGTAGTGGAACCTATTATGGAGAGATGGATATTTTATATGAAAAATCCTCAACTTTTAAAATAGACATTAAAATAAATCATTAATCAAGCATGTCAAAAATTCAATAAAGAAGAAGAAGAATTTTAGCTCACTTCAGTGGATTGTTTCATTTTCACAATGTTGGAATAAAGTGAGTTGTTGGAGGAAACTTTGATTGATCTATAGGTAAATGAAAAATTTGGCTTTCCCCTTAGAAAACAAGAGGATGTTTATTTTTATTTTTCATGTCAAATTGAAGATTCATACTTGATCAACATGGAGGACTCAATAATTAATGATGTTTGGCCTAGGGTTAGTACTTGACCATTCTTTTGATAAAACCCCAGTACCCATCCTTCAAATCCCTAGCTAAGTCTTTCAAAATGAGGTATGTTTGGGTATGTTTACTACATGTTCCTTTTCAAGTTATAGGGAGCGCCTTATCTCAAATTTATTTTAAATACTCTATATGAGTATCTACTAGTATATTTTGCTATAGAGAATTTTCATCACACTACTTTTACCCAAATACTTGTTAGCATCAATATCTCTAAAGATCTAATAGCAGTTACTATCAATTTGAAGGTGAAGAATAGATCTTAGTCATAGAATTTAGATTACTAGGGTATTTTATTTCATGTCATAGACGTTTTGTAATAGGTCACTTTGTACTAAACCATAGTAGTATAAAGAGAAAGCAGGAGATCACAAGGTGGAAGAAGGCCCTTTAGAATTACTTATCATGGATGGAGTGGTTAGTCTCGAAAGTGATGATGAATCAACTTAAGAATTTATAGTCTCATAATATAATATCCGTGTAACATGGGAGAAACCTTTGATCAAAGTGAAGGAAAACTCTAAGGTGATTAATCAAGTAGTGAAAAAAGCCATGGTGGAATCAAAGGTTATGTTATCTAATAGAAAATATTATTCTATTTTAATTAAAGATATTCATATCATTGACTCCATTTTTTTACCTATCCTGTTATTTCTAGTGTTAAATCTTGGAGATAAAAAGGATTGGACCATTGCTCATAAGAGAAAAAATGGAAGTAAAAAAAAGGACTTAGAACCAACTAATATGACCATTCATTCTCAAAAAATATAGATATAGACTTCAACTTAGTCTTTTTATTTTGTTGACCATTGGTAGCTATAGTACAAGGGTTGTTAATTTTTGTATGTTGTATCATAAACAATTCTTTAAAAATTTTGTTGGCTGGGTTGATTCTAGATTGGAGATTTTTTTTTGACTATTGGATTAAGAAACCTTGAGGGCATGTCTAAAGGTTAGTAGCTTGGTTCTAATTTGATTTAAATTTTGATCATAGTTTACCATAGGTAGAGTTGTTTCATGTGATCTTCATTAATACATATTTTTCTCCTTTGTATAAGGCTAAGGTCAATTTCAAAACCTAAATTTTTACCTTAGCTAAAAAAAAAATCAAAGGTGTTGAAATCCTCTAAGAACAAGAAAACATGAAGTTCGAGAAAGAAGAATGGTGTCCAATATTCATTTTAAGTAAGATATAAACTATCAAGGTAGAAGAAATTGATGATAATGATTCATTCAAAAATGAATTTGCATCTAACATATAAAGCATTTTATCAAATAATATATTTCCTTAATCTATTTTAAGATAAATTTTTATTGTTGTTCCTACTCAAGAAGAGACATTTAATTGGTAAGTGTACAGAGTTGGGGGATAATTTCATAAACATTTTCACTAAATTTTCTAAAATGTGTATGCATTATATTTTTTAATCCTTGTAAACAATAATCCTAGAATGTGTACACATTATTAACACATTAAAACATGTATGTGCTTCTTTTAAAATGTATTAAAAATAAAAAAGAACTTACAAACCCTCATTTTTCCATTTCGCTTCATAGTTCCCTACAGACCTTATATATAACACTCAAACTGCACTCATATTCTCTTTCCAAGGGGGAAAGCATACAACACTCTCTTGAATTTACCACTTAGGTCAACAAATCGATAATGCCATAGTAGAGGGGAAGTAAGTAATTTAAATTTTTTCCAATTAACATAAAATTTAATAATTATTTTGGATTTGCAATTTTTTGTTTTTACAGCTCATTTAAGTGTAAGGCAAAACCATTCTAACTTTCAAAAAACTCTTAGCTGTCATAGATAACTATGATGGATAGATCAATAATTATGTAGTTAGAATATCATTTCACTTATTAATTTGAGATAAATTTTGCATACATTGTATTAAAGTAGTAGCTAGTGGGTTGCTTGGTTGGTTGGTTTTCTTTTTTTTAAGTTATGTATGGGGGTGGGTAGGGGGAGTAGGGAAGCATGGAGGTTGGTAACTCTGCTGAAACAATGTAACTGAGACATGTCACTTTTTGATTCATGTTATATCATTGCTTTTTCCCATCTTATGGGGAAATTATTTTGGTTCTTTGGATTTGGACAAATATGAAGAATTTATTTCATGTTCAAGGAAGATATTAAAAAAAACTTATTCAAATTCCATGCTCAAACCATAGATCATCATGATAAAAGTTTATGATGATAATAAATAACAATCAATTGACACTATATACCTTCCTATCATGGTGGGGCATTTTACATATCAAACCCTAATCCATGTAGTAGACTTTCAATAAGCCTAAAACATCCTTCTAGGTCATCTTTAGATACACAAAATATAGGCTATGCCATCAATCCTTCATTAGTGTATTAAATTCCCTCATTTTGGAATAGAAGTTGCAATCCTTGGTAATACATAACCCTTTAAATATTGTCAAGTGTTAGAGGGACACTATTAGGGCACCAGTTATTATCCTAGCACCGAGACTGACCATCCTATCAATAATAAGTCCCAGTCTTACATCCATTTGGATGATTTACTATCCACTTATTCTAATCAAACTATATCATCCTACATCAAAATCATCCCTAATGGATGTGGTGAATATGAGTAACACACCTTTAATGTTAGATAACTCATTGTGTTACCAAAAAATTATGGGTGTCCCACCATGAAGGTAGTTAGGTTGACATATCATCTTTATATCAAGATAACATTTTATAAATATATCATCCTATCAGAATAATAGATTTAGTGATCAGATGACTCTTGGCAATATAAGGAAATCCTCATAACATGTTTCCAATACACAGAGTATCTAAGGGCCTTTCAAATGTGCAATAATATGAACTATAAAGGAAAGGACTAGGAATCCATGAGAATGGAATTCTAGATCCTATCTCTATTATATGATATTAACTATATCATAGACTGGGATACAAACCACTAGGTGGTGATCCCTATGATGTCATCTCTCACACCATCTTAGTTTTTGAGGAATCCTTATCCAATGAAGATGTTTAAATAGGTTCCATTCATAGTCTTTATGAATATACTGATGCATTTGTACCATTATTCTTGACCTCTACTACCTTGACCTAGTTAACTGGGACTAAAAAGAAGAACCATTTTTTGATATATTTCAAAATGACAAAGACATCATAGAGTTCATGGATATACAAATCCATTTACCATCTATAGACCATATTAAGGTGTTTTAAATTAATTTGGACGTGTTTACCTACTTTGGGGAACAAGCTAAATTACTTAGATTAAAAAATTTATAAAAATTAAAAGACAATTAAGAAAGTCATAATAATTAACAAATAGAGTGCCCTAGTGAAAAGATCTTTGAGGTACTACTGGGTTAAAATAATTAAAATGATAAAAACAAAAATGAATATGTGTGTGGGGGTGAAAACCTCTCTGAACTTACATAGATAGGGAATTTCGCTTATCCTCTAGGCTTGACACTGAAGCATCCAATCAATCCCTAATTAAACCATAAACATATTCTCTTAGATGATAATAATTAAAGGTGTTTGATGATCTAGTTAAAAAAGTTATAGATATCATGAAACCATGTGAGGAGTATCGTAGTACTCCTCCACTAAAATATATGCATAATCAATCACCTTTATTGGTAAAAAAATAATTGATATCAACACCATAATAAAATACAACCCTGAGATGATTAAGCTTGGGGCCACCCTCTCTTTTGAGGAATGAGAGATCCTAACTACTCTTATCAAATAATTTCTCAACACCTTTTCCTAGTCCTATATGGACATTATGGGATATATCCATATTTTTTTGTACATCACCTAATTTTCCATCTATATGCTAATCTTATTTAGTATAAACTTTGAAAAATGCTCCCCGAAGTAGCAGTCTTTATGAAATAAGAGATACAAAAATTCCTAGATGTGGTTTTTTTTGCCCATTGATTATGTTGATTAGATATTTGACATTTTAACTATCATAAAAAAAATTAGGAGGTATCCGCATTTGTAAAAATTTCAAGTGCATAAATAAGGGATGTCTGGAAGTTGACTTTCCCATGCCAAACATTGATACGATAGTTGACTTGACGATCGGCTATAAAATGTTGTTATTCATGGATGAAAATTCAAGATATTATAAAATCCCTATTAATGAGAGGACCAACATAGGATATCTTTTACCACTTTTTGGGTAACTTTATGTTACCAAGTCAAGCCGTTTAGACTAAATAACACCAGTGCAACATATCAATGAGCCATGATTATAATATTCTATGACATGATGAATAAAATCATTGTTGACTATATCAATTACATTTTTGGAAAGTTGAGAACCTTGGTTAATCATCCTAAAATTCTTAAGAGAATTTTTGAGAGACTAAGAGAATACAAATTCTAGTTAAATCCTAAGAAGTGTTCATTTGGTTTCAAACCTAGGAAGATTTTGGGATTCATTGTTTCCTAATGAGGAATTGAAGTCAATCCATCCAAAGTAAAATCCATTAATAAGATGCCTCCACCATAAAATATCAAGTAACTTCCAAGTCTCTAATGAAAGCTTTAGGCCATTCAATACTTCATATCATAATTGAAAGATAAATGCAAACCTTTCATGTATCTTTTGAATAAAGGGGTTGAATTTCACTAGAGTCTAGAATGTTAAAAAACCTTTGACAATTTGAATTAATATATTTTACATCCTCCAGTCCTAACACCACCAAACCATGAAAATAATTTCTTCATTATATATCAGACACCTAATTTTTGTTAGGAGCCTTCTTGGCTCAACATGATGAGCATGGAAAAGAATAGGCCATATTTTACCTTAGCACAACATTAGTGTCATGTGAGCCTAACTATATCCCAATTGAAAAATAATTTGTAGAATCTGTATTCACATCCTATAAAATCCATCATCACATGTTAAATAACCAATCTAAACTAATTGCCAAAATTGATCCTCAAAAGTATTTGCTATTGAAATTAAACCTTACATGATAAACTGCCAAATGGGTCATACTTATAAGTGATTTTGATTGAGTCTGTCAATTAAAAATTAATTAAAGGATAAATTTTGATAGATTAGTTGGCAAAAGCCCTTTTATCTGATATGTAACCATTGTCTATAGGATTTCCTAAAGAATCTATCCTAGCAATTGATGAGTCACACATGTGGAATCTCTATTTTGACACTACTTATAGCTTGAGATATGACATGAATATTATCATGATTTAATTTGATATCATTCTAAAGGCCTTTAAAATCTCCTTGCCTACCCGTAAAAAAATCCCAGAGTATGAGCACTTATTCCAAGGCTTGAACATACTCATCAATGGAATATCTAACATCTCCAAGATCATGGTGAATCTCAACTTATAATAAAATATGTCAATAATTATTTATAGAAAAATGATGATAAGTTTCTCTAATAAAATTACATGGTTGGTGGTCTTACAACATAATTTCAACATATCACATTTGATCAAGTTCCACGAGTGATCAAAAAGTCTGTGCATGCAATGGCTACCATTGGTTCTCTACTTGAGATGTCTTAAGACACACACCAACATAAGTTCTTGGTTTAAATTTTTTTAATTCCATCCCATCAATCTCATGCACTAGAACATGATTATGATGTCACTAGTCCCAATCCCCCATGGTGTATATATATATATATATAGTTACCTTCTATATACCTTCATGATAATATATTTCACTCAACCTTAACCAACAACAATGCAAAACCTTCATTTAAAAATCCTTTCATTTTGCCATTCTTGATAACATGCTTTGTAGGAGAGGATATGATTAAACCCTATTAAGATGTTTGAACTTGGATGAGGCCCACTTAATAACTAAGGTAGTTCATGATGGAATCAATGGGGCACATACAACTAGGATGGTCCTAACCAAGAAGCTCCTTTGCATCACGTTTTATTTGTCGATCATGGACATGGCACTTGTCAATAAGTCATCAAATATGTGGCATGTTAGAAACATGGATACATAATTGATGCTCCATCACAAGAACTATAACCCATAACCACTTTGTGGTCTTTCTCCACCTAGGAATTCAATTTTTTTAGAAATATTAGTCCCCCTCATCATCAAATTATCATAATCACACCATTATGACCACTAAGTACTTCACCAAGTGGGTGGAAGCTATGCCACTCACTTATGTCATTAGTATGAATATTTATAAATTCATCCTTAATCATATCATTTTCCATTATTGTATCACCTCCGTCATTATTTTTAATAAACAAAAATCATTCAAGAACAAAGATTTCAAGGTCTTGCACAATAAATTCCACATCCAACATAAATGGTAACACCATATTACCCCCAAGGTAACATTAAAGAAAAGGTGACCAACAAAACCATTATAAAAACCATCAAGAAAATTTTCAATGATGTTGGCCATGATTTCCATATTTATCTATATTCAATTTTATGGGGTTACCAAATAAGTATTTGTACTCAAATTGGTGTTACTCTCTATTCAATGGTCTTTAGTGTTGATGCTATCTTTCCAATTGAGATTTAACTACTATGTTTATGTATATCACTCCAAGGCATTATAAATTAATAATAATATAAGGTTGTTTGATATTAAGAGATATAAATCATGTATGATTTTTTTTTTCATGTCCTTAATCATTTGAAGTCATATCATAATTTACTACACAACCAATACAATAAAAAAAATCAACCAAGAGAGTTTTAAATTGGATTTTTTTCCTTAAAGAGAATCAAATAAATATAAATGGTGAACTTGAAAATTAGGGAAAGTTATAGCCTAATTGGTTTGGATCTTATGTTATTTTCTCTAAATTTGGTTCAAGAGCATATAAACTAGGCAGCTGATTAGGAATCGAATGAACTAACGAACATTATGCACCTGAAAAGGTTATAAACCTTAATCATGTCCCTATTTTCACATAATTTTACATGATATTATTAGAAAATAATATCCTTCATCCAATACTGAAAACTAGTTCTTTAGTGCCTTGGATAATCACTTGGATGAAAACTAGTTTTTGGTATCCCTCATGGTTGACCTTTGTCTACAAAAATCTCAACCTAATATACTCAAGGGAAGCCCATCCTAATATCTCCTCTTAACCCATCATCCTCTCTTTCCATCCCATTTTTATCATCTTATCATCTCCTTTGTCTCATCCATACCATTTGATCTTGGTCTTGGATCATGTACACAATGGTATTTTGGGGAGACAATTTGGAATGATAATGAATCTATGGCTTGTTAACTCTTCAACTTATCAAATCCAACAACTTAAAAGGGCATAAAATAACACCTTTAGAATGATATCTATAGATTCCCTTTTGTCCTTCCCTTATCCATCATCCCTTGTCACTCCATCCCTTCATCACCTATTAAGTCCTATACTCTTGCCTTCAAAGTATGGATTCACATTTTGCCAAGATTATTGCTTGTGTATATATTCCTTGATACTAATTATATCATCCCCTATCCTAGTGTATTGAGACCTATACCATTTTTACCTACATCCCTTAACATCCCCATCCCTTTTCACTACTCAACAAGTCATTTCACTATGTAATACATCTCCCCCCATAGATTTTATCCTAACCTAGGGGCATAAAAACAATAAATTTAAGTTGAATTATGATTTTTTAATTCCCCATCCCTGGGATTGTTGACATGATGAAGGTTGAATCACAATGACCATTATTACCATGCATGTACATATTGGTGTGTTTTCTTTATGATATATGTTTGACTATCTTCATTATGTGTTGGCCATTATATGTTTGTCTCTTTTACTTTATATATAACTTATTTTGTTATTTATCATATGTATTATTTGGTCATTTTTCTTCTTCTCCTGTGCTTTTGTGCAATGGCATAAGTCACAGTGTAATTTTGGTCTATCAAATACTAGTGATGCACCACACAATAATGTTCCTTGCACGTTTTGTGTGTTTTATCTTTTTGTCAGTCCATTATGCATCATGGGAAGAATAAATAATAATTATACATATATCATGATACATATTTCATAGTGCTATAATTTGTAGACACCTAAATCTATCCACCAATGACCTCCAACAAAGATTTTGACCAACTTCCACTTAAAATACATAAATTGCCCTAAAAACACTAAAAAACATTAAAAGATTTGAAACCAACATATTAAATTGCTGGTTTTGGCTAAAGTAACATTTAATGGGGCAATGCAATTTATGGGCTAGCTAACTTTGATCAGAGCATTTCGAGTCAACATACCAATTTACACCTGGATGCTCTAGATTGCTATTTCCTTTCAAATATTCTACAAAAGACACATGCCTTTGTTATTTACTATTTGTAATATCCTAAATGGGAATATGGTTCCAATTCATCTGACATTGACTTCCAAATTCAATCTAGCAGAATTTCGGACCAATAACAAGGCATTCTGATCAATTTGAATAATTTGTGCACAAAGTGATTAAACATGATTATGAGATAATTAAACCAAATTAGGGCCTGATTAATAATTCCATGGAAACTTGTTGAATAATTTGTTTTGAAAATAAATATTGAATATCTATATCATCAGGTGACCTCATTTCTTGGGAAGACATCTCTAGGCCGTAAATGCCACAAATATCATGATTCATGCCCTCCATGCCTCATCAATGCCATCCATGCCTCTTAATTGTTCCTCTATCCCAAATATTTATGAGCCTATTTATCAAATTTAATTGTAAAATTGGAATAATCCTTAGCCACACATCTCACTCCTGAAATAGATGGTTCAGGTTGATTCTAGCCATTTGCAAAAAATTATAAATAGGAAGCCTTACCACATCATTTTTAAGCTATTTTCGTGTAAAGTTATAATGAAAAAATATATTCAAGAATCCATTTCAATTAGTTTTACCATGCCAAATTTATTATAAGCCAAGACAAGACATAAGACAAAGGTGTCGAGGAGAGATGGAGGCAGACAAGCCTCCATTGCCAAGGACTTCATGAGCACATGCTGGGCAAGCCACCACAACAAGCATTTTCGAGCATCTAAGGAAGGTAAAAGAAAGTTTATTTTGTATTTTAGTTGTTTTTTTTATTCATGTTTGTTAACTAAGCTCTCCCTAGTGTCTAGGCTTAGAGATGCTATTTAATTAGTGTGTTTCTTTCATTTTATTTTTATTTTGAAACTAACATGATACTAACCATCCTCTCTTGAGTCAAATTTATAGATCACATAATGACATACCTAGTGGGAAATGATGTATCCCACACAAGAAGAAGATCATTATAAAACTTTAAAATCTTCATTTGGATTATTAAAACCCTTACAATTTGATTTTCTAACTTTCTTTTTTTTTCTCTTTATCACAGGTTTACACAGTAACCATCATTGATTGGCATAGCCATAATCAGTCACTATTGGTATAACCATTGTTAGTTAGTAAGTGTAACCATCATCAATTATATAATCGACATCAGTTACTTTATTTTTATTAAAAACATAAACTCGAGATCTCTTTTTTTTAAGTTCATTATTTCAAACCCAAAATAACTTGAAGGCTAAAGGACATGCTAGATTTTTTTTTAATACTAAGCTTGACATTTGATAAAACCATGTTTAGATCACCTTTTGAATGCTTAAAAATGAATTAAAAACATTATTTTCATGCTTAAAGTAACATTTAAGTTACTTGAGTAAGTATTTTTAGCATTAGTTGTCAAAGTTACAATTAAGACAAAGGGGTTATATAAACACCACCTCATTTCCCATTTGGGCTTAAAAATGAACTCACCTTTCCATATTTTTTATATTTACTTAGTTGTTTAATTTAGATTTTGTTTGGAAAAAAAAGGATGCCGCATATATGGTCTTCCATTTGTCCCCTTTAGGGAACCCTTGAAATCAAAAGTACAATTCTTATTGAAAATAACCTAGTCCAAGGCTTAGAAATAAATTCACCTTAACCACTCCCCAAAAACTCATGAAAGTTTGGGTGACCTTGAAAATGACCCTAAAATCTTTCTATTTCATAATTTCTTTATTTTTATGCGAACTTGGCTTGTGAGGTGGACTTCATCACCTCCCACGAGTTCTTTAGGGAAGCTTTTACCTGGGTTTTCACCTCCTACTATTGACTTTATTGGGATCCTAATTTGAGTTGCACATGAGATGTAGTGGAACTTTGGACATCACACTACACTGAGTGAACAATAGGGTGTAGTGGTTGTAAAAAGGACTAGAATTTTTTGCAACAAGCCAAGTGGTATAGACCCAAAATCCATGCTTTTACTTTTAATCATTTGATGTGAAATTCATTGTATAATTGATTCCCCTAAAACATTCAAAAACTTTTAGATCTTAGACAAATCCCCACTGGGACAAAAGTATTGTTGGTGCAAGGTGTGCCTCAAGGTCCATGTCACAGTAATATCATTTGAGATAAGGTGGGGGGGTTGTAAAAACCCTACTATATAATGCACATATAATTTTGGATGAACACTTAAAATCCTCTCAGATGATGTATATTGATAGATTCTAACAATACCAAACAACCTTGCCAGTTTAGAGTCTAAGAGCGATTAATCAGCTGAGTCTTGTCCTAGATTAAAGTCTTGTTTGGAGTCAAAACTTGGTGTAAAAAAATAATTCAAGACAAACACATGGTCCTAATTTTCCTTAAAACAAAGAGGCATTATGCTGCCCACATGAGGTCATCAAATTTGCCTTGATTCAAAGTCCATTAAAAATTGGGAGTCATATCATCCACTTTCGCATAGTTATGATACCCAATTGAATCTAGACCTTTGCCAAACTTGTTTAAGTCCTTCATTTATAATATAAATTCAAAATTACACCTTTATAAGTTCAAAGGGTTGATGTGTTAAGTGGATTCACCATTTTCACTAAACTTGAGGGAACTTAGGTTCAATTTCTAATTTGGGTTGAAGGCCATTTTAGACTCAAGATCATTATCACTACTTGATAAACTTAAGCCATTTTATGCTAAACATTTGCACTTTGAGTCTATGCACCATAACATTTTAAATCAAGAAAAAGTAGTGTTATACAGTCAAAATTATGAGAAACTATCTTTGCCTTTGAGAGTTTTTAAAACAAACATTTAGCCACACGTGTTGAGTACTGTAGCATCATTACACTACCCAAAACATTTTAAATATTATTTCATAGACCCTCTTGAATAGAGCACAAATTTGTTCCTACATTTCCAAACCAATCAGAGTGTACTTTTGTGATCCTTTGTCTAGCACAGTTATACCATTCACTTTTGTCTAGCTTTTTTTTCAAAAGCACCAAGTTTTATACCATTATTTTTTAGAAAATAAACTACCTCTAAAGTGTTTTTTGTTTCATACCTTTTACCTAGTTGATATGTCCAAGAATAAAATACCTAGTATTTGTTAGAAGTGTTTCAAATTCGTTAGATTAATAATTTCATCTATTTCAAAGTCTAGCTTATGATGTCATTTGGTCATGAGTCCTAGCACATGCCTTGTTTGAGCCTAGCTTTTGACACCATCTTTGGCTAAAACATGTAGCAACTTTTAACTTCCTAGATTACATTGATTTGAAACACTTCGATCTTAGAGTTAAGTATTTCAATTTTCAGCTTATTTATTAGCTCATCTTTGTGTGAATAATGAGACATTGGACATTTAATTTTAGATTTATTCTTCACTAAATCTTTGCATAAACCTTTTGATCCTTTTGACGAATCTAGACCAAATTTGAACATCATCTATTTTAGACATTATCTTTTTAGAGCTTGAAGAAATCTTTGACCTTTAATTGCAAAACATTAACTATGGATCCCAACATGTATTCCTACACTCAGAGTAGACTCATGTACAATCCAAGAATTAGTAATGTGGTTGTGCAAGAATAAATGGTGCAAGACCCTTATATAGATAATATTCCCTATGGGATGGATTCTTATCCCTCTTATAATGCTCAATTAGGGGCACAAAGCTAAGATCCCTTGGCTAACTATTTAGTTAACACACTACCTTATTTAGAACAAGACCAAGAATAAACCATATAATAACTAGTTACAATACCCATGGTGCATAACCCAGTTCTTCAACAGTCACATTCTACTAATACGACTTCGACGTATGATCCATTTTTGTTTGAGTGACATTTTTTAGAGAACAAAGATGATATTTTGGTTAGAGCCATAGAGGTAGGGGCCAAGTTTCTAGTAGATTTCCCCCATGAAAATTTACCAAACCTAGTAAGAGTACCGCACAAAATAATTTATGATCAACAGGATTCTTATAGAAAATCTTTGGCTTTAGTCCAAACAACATATCAAGACCCTATTCTATCTAATAGAGGCAAAAACATCATGGAAGACCACTTTAATCAAATACAGACATTTTATCAAACCTACTTGAATCTAACATGCAATTTCATTTAGAATAACATGGTGAGTAAACATCTTATTGACCTAATTACTTCAATAGGAGTTTTGATCGAGTTAACTGGTCAAGAGAATCAGAGTTCAAACCCATTTATGCAAAATGATTTGGTAGACAACTAGCTACGTATGCCCATTATTGAGGAAGTGTCTTCTACTTCTACATAGAATATTGAGAAAATTATAGTGGACAATGTGCAAATAACATCCAATCCTAATCAAAGTGGTACTACCACATAAACAACTAGGAAACAACATGTGCTTGTAGTTAGTATCACAAGTGGATCATCATACCAAGGAGTAGGAGTTTCTACATCCCAACCTCAATCGGCTACTTCCTCAAATGTACAACCTACAAGATTAGGTAGTCACACAATGGCCAATGTCATGCCTCAATAATAGAATATGATGAATCCTAATCCTCTTCAACAAGTAATAAGTAGTATTCTACAATAGTAGGCACAATCTAGTGTACCAATGCAATAGAGGAAAAATACATTGCCACCTAAATTAGGGGTAACTAATGTTCTACCTCATTAGGTAATGACAAACACACCTTTTCAGTCATAGACTAGTATACCAATCCAAAAAAAAATAATGACTAGTCAACAACATATAAATATTAGTCAATGATAGGTGTTGAATCTTCAACCTACTTTCACTTTCCCATAGGGATTCTTATAACAAGGAGGCTCCCATATTTCTCAAGTACCAACTAGACAACTGGTTCAAAGTGTGTCATAAGTTAAAAGATAGTGTCTGGGTCCACAAGTTCCCACTCAACATCAAGGTTTGATTAGTCAGCCGCATGTCCCTTTTCAACCATAGTAGCACAGTATAATTACATCCCTCCATTATAGCTACAAAATCCTCCAAGTCAAACCTTTATCACCAACCCAAACCATAATATCATGTAACCAAATGTACACTTCCAAGTACATCATAATCCATATATGCATATTCTTGGTCCATTTCCTAACCAAACCAATATACCTCAATAAGTATCTCCATCATACCTTAGTAAAAGTGTCCCACTTGTGACCTCCTAACCATCTACCCAAACTAGTAATCTCCCTCAAACCAATGTTCCTACCAGTTTCCTATCCCAAGAATTGTAATAGATGAAGGATGCAATTGCTACCATTCAATATAGGAAACAAACTAAAAATTTTAAGTTCAATGCCCTATGTTCTTATCCATTCAACATAGATTACTTGTAGATACCATTTATTTCAAGATACTAATATAAAGGGAAAAGTGACTCTAAGGCCCATTTAACTGAGTTCTTTGTTGCATGTCAACTAGTGGCATATAGTGATATATACCTTTTGTTGTTGTTTCCAAGGAGCTTGGCTAGACGAGCCTTGGAGTAGTTTTTAAAGTTGCCCAAGAATTTAGTGAAATATTTTGATGATCTCTATGATAAGTTTGTGCAACACTTTCCCTATAATTTTAAACATGAAATTTTAATTGGTTGAATTAACAAAAATAAAGTAAAAAGGTGGTGAGAGTTTTGCAAGTTATCTACAGTGATGGAGAGATATTGCAAGCTAATTCACCCATAGTTTACCAAATAAATAATTAGCCATTGTGTTTACTAAAAATTTGCATAGTGAGATAGCTTATCATCTAGAACTATAATGTGCACATACTTTTAAGGAGATCATCAACAAAGGCTTGTTGATTGAGAAATCTCTTATTATTAAAGGGATCATCAAGCTTACATCAACTAATCAGAATCAAGGTATAAATTAGGGAACTAACCAAAGCCAATATATAATTCAAATCCAAGCATCGTAATTGGCACATACCAATAACCAAGATAGACTAAATAATTCAACCACAATAGGAATGTTGTGGAGTAATTGAGTCACATCATGTCCAAATAGTGTAAACATCATCTATGCCACCTTTTTAGCTCCCTCCTACCCAATAACCTCTCCAACCAATGCCACAAGTACAATAACCAAGACCCATGCAAAAAATACAATAACCTTTACCATTGCAAACCCTTCCTCCCAAGAGAACCATGCATGTGCATTGTGTTTATAGTGACTTGGGAGACCCTATTGAGTCCATATTCTATGAAATTTCAACCATAAATATAATTACTGGGTCTATACCAAAGCGTTATCCGTAAGGCATTTCTTATCCTGATTGGTACCATGAAAATGAACTCTATGAATATCATTGGGTCAATGGGCATAATCTAGATCAAGAATTTGATTGAGAATATCTTGGAGAATGAGGAGATAACATTAGATAATGGTGATTCCACTTCTAATCAAACTCTTTGGATTTATCAAAACCCCTTTCCTTGATATAACAATTAGTAGTAATAGAAAAATCATCAACAACAACAACAACATGGACCAGTGTAACAATAAAATTAATAGTATCAAAATCAAAGGCCAAACCAATAGAATTAAAAATATAACCCACAATGTCAAAATAATGGATAAAACCAAGGTCAGAATGGTAGCAACCAACAAAAGTACCATGCAATTAAACATTACTACAACAAGATTATAGGTCATATTGTAGGGAGTATTATTTATACAATCTCCATTAATCCTAGACCGAGCATTATTTAATCTAGACCATTTCTAAAAAATAACACTCAACCACATTGCATGTTTAATCCTTCTTTGACCTAGGATAGCACACATGCAAACTAGCAAATTGGTACTTCCACTTTTGGACCTTACATCGACAACTTTGCCTTGCCACATGACCACATATAAGTACACCGATAACTGAGACTTGTATTATCTGATCCCATACCATTCCCAACATTTGTTAGTAATTATAGTCTAGTATCTAATCCCAATTGTGTAATCATAACTCAGAGGTAAAAGATTACTATCCTAGGCCCATAACCATCCACCACTTTGCCTATCATCCAACCAACTATTCAACCTCAGAATAAACCATTTAATATTGACCCAGAGAAGAAGTTTGATATTGTGGAACAATTATAGAAGACACTAGCACAAATTTCTATTTTAGATTTATTGTGAATGTCAATAATCTACAAGAACATCTTGAATGATTTTTTGACCCAATCCACTATTTCTAGTGACACATCCCCTAATAAATTTCAAGCTTTGGTTGGACACCTATCTCCAGCCCAATAAGTCACATTCAACCAAAGTGATATGTCTTCCCTTAGCCCACTCCATAATAATCCATTGTACATAGAGGTTTATATAAAATGACATAAAGTGAAACATTTCCTTATACATAATGGATTATGCCTCAACAAGTGTTTCTAAAGCTCATCAAGCTTCTTGGGTACATAATGGAAGATCTCCAGCTAGAAATGATAACCATCAAGGCTTACGATAATCATGAAAGAGAATCACAAGGCACTATTAGCTTGCCATTTATCATTGGGCCTTTAACCCATGATACACTTTGCCATGTGCTTGATCTTCATTTGTCATATAATATGCTTCTAGGTAGGCCTTGGTTACATGAGATTTGTGTAGTCCCATCAACGCTGCATCAATGTATCAAGTTTTCCCACTCAGGGATGGAAGTGAATATTCTAAGAGATTTACACCCATATGTAAACTGTAAACATCTTGAGGTCAAGTTTCAAAGTTACAATTACTAGTATGGCATGAATCCAAGTTCCAAGCAGGATAAAGGAAAGACCATATGTATTTATCTTCCATAATATAATTGCATAGATCCTAGTACCTTAAATTCCCTTTCCCACATGCCACCTCTTGAAGCTTCCAATCATTTGACTATTTCATATAGTAGACCGAGTGAGTATGTGACTCATGATACATTTCATATTGCCAATCTTCCTAAAAATCTAAAGACCTTTGGGTAACCTAAAGTCACCCCACACATGCATTGGCAATGAAAGAACTAAGATAAAGGACCTATCATGTTTATACTAGAATTAGGCCTAGAACTAGACCCTTTAGAAGGGGCTGAATCATGGTTGTATAATGATAACTAGGGTAATTGTTATAAAAGTTCAAAGTATCCCATTCCCATTAAGATTATGAAAAGTCAAGACTATGAAGGAAGAGGGCTCAGATCAAATCAACAAGGAAGGAACTAATTACCATGACTAAGTATCAAAGACAATATGGACTTGGATTTAGACCCTAGTGATGATGATGTCGATAGTGAAGCAGAGTTCGATGATAGCCTCACCTTTGATTACCTAGCTAAAACTAACATGTTTGATAACAATGCCACTTATACCCTTACTCTGGTCATTCATCGCAACCCATTACCATTATATTATCCCCAACTAATAGATTGGGACCAATAAGAATCCAATATGTTGATTGATGAGTTCTAGAATGATGAAGTATTCTATGACTTCTTAGGCCTTAGAGACAACATTTTATTGAGAGATCACAAGTTAGAATTCTTAATTAAATTAGATCTTGAAGTTTATTTTGAAGAGTAGGTGAATACCCCTAGCCAAAAAAAAATAAGTAAAACATTGAGGTCACCAAGTGAAAACATCTTTGAGTCACTTTATGACCAAGGGAAAAGTAAAGATAAAGCCCAGTCTAGTGGTGAAAACCTATTTCAGGTACCATTAGATAGGGGTGTTCATTCTTCTTTGAATTTAGACCAAAAGACCACCAACAATGAACTTGCCTATGGATCCAACATTAGTTTTGAGTAATAACAACTATTTGATCAATTTTTTATGGAATTTTTGAATTTTTTGTCACATGGCTAGATCTTCCATTAGGGGACTCAAATTCATCGTGCCAAGAAAAAGTTGAAGAGCAAGTTCTAGCAAAGGACCCTGATATTGCTCAATAGTTCAATTCTTTGCCTACTATCCTAGAATATGGTTTGACCCTTCAAGTCAAAGATATAATAGAGGTAAACATTGGGACTCCATCAGACCTGAAATGGTTAAAATTAGGTGCATCCCTCACTGAAAAAGAACATGAAGTCTTTATATCTATATTGAGATAATTTGTAGATATCTTTGCATGGGCTTATTTTGACATGCTAGGTTTAGACCCCGCCTTGGTTCTCTACCACCTTATGGTCAATCCTGATGCCAAACCAGTAAAACAAAATCTATATAAGATGTATCCTCACAATTTTATCTTGGTAAAGAAAGAGTTGGAAAAACTCTTAGAATAAGGATGTATCTAATCTATTGACTACTCAGAATGGATATCTAATGTTGTACATATAAGCAAAAATACTAAAGGAATCAGAATCTATACTAATTTTTGAGACATTAAAAAAGCTTATCCTAAGGATGACTTTCCATTGCCTAATATTGACATGATCATCGACTCCGTGGTAGGTTATGAAATGCTTTGACTCATGGATGGCTTTTCAGGATATAACCAGATTAGAATAACACTAAAAGACCAACATAAAATAATGTTCACCACTTCATGGGGAACATTTTATTATCAGGTAATGCCATTTGGTCTTAAGAATGTTGGAGATATATATCAATGGGCCATGACTATCATATTCCATTATATGATGCATGATATTGTTGAAGACTATGTCGATGACATATTAGGAAAATCTAAAACTAGGGCCAACCATCCAATAACACTACATAAGATAATTAAAATATTGTGAGAGCATAAAGTTAGAATCAACCCAAAAAAATATGTGTTTGGTGTAACCTCAGGCAAATTACTTGGCTTCATCATGTCTCAAAGGAGCATTGAAGTCGATCTATCCAAAGTTTATGCTATAATTAAGATGCTAACACCAACTAATTTGAAGAAACTCTATAGTTTGTAAGGCAAGATCTACTCAATCTGATGCTTCATCTCTCAGTTATTAGACAAGTGTCATCCATTTACACATC
Organism: Torreya grandis; assembly: GCA_037957365.1. Classification (NCBI taxonomy): domain Eukaryota; kingdom Viridiplantae; phylum Streptophyta; class Pinopsida; order Cupressales; family Taxaceae; genus Torreya; species Torreya grandis. Next base: position 3,004,071 of record JARHVA010001110.1, on the reverse strand, counting down.
TTCTTAAAAAGGGAGTTGCATTTCACTAGGATGACCACTACCAAACAACTTTACAACAACTAAAAGACTATTTAGTTAATCCACCTGTTTTATTACCTCCTATGTCGGTAAAGCCATTCTTATTATAACTATCTACTACTTGCAATGATCTAGGGGCACTTTTGGCTCCACATGATGATAATGGAAAAGAGCATGTTGTATACTACCTAAGTCTTACCTTGGTCACATATGAAAATAACTATGCACCTATTGAAAAAGCTTATCTGGCCATGGTCTTTGTAGCTCATAAACTACACTATTATATGTTATATAATAATACCATAGTCATTTCAAAAGTATATCCGCTCAATTATCTACTATCTAAAATAGATTTACAAGGTAGAATGGCCAAATGGATCATGCTTCTTAGTGATTTTGACATAGAGTATGTCAATCAGAAGGCAATTAAGGGACAAGTTCTTACAGATCAACTTGTTGAAGCATCTTTTGTAAACACAAAGCCAATTACATTTCATTTCCTTGATGAATCCATAATGATTTTCATTGACACACCTCTTGAGGAGTAGCCCTAGAAGCTATATGTTGATGGTTCATTTACTACACATGGATCGGGGGTAAGCCTCTTATTTATTACACCACAAGGGGATATAATCCCTAAATCATTCATAATCATCTTTCATTGTACAAACAACATGGTCAACTATGAAGCACTTATTTCAAGACTTCGATAGGTAGTTCATTGGAACATATCTCATCTCCAATTTTATGGTGATTCTTAGTTAATCATCAATCAAGTCATAGATCATTTTCAGACCAAAGATGACAAGATGGTTCTATATAAATCCATGCTCAACACTCTTAAGTAATAAATTGCCAACATTCAGTTTGAGCACATACTATGGGCTAGTAATACAACTGGATATGCCATGGCTACTATCGGCTCTCTGATTCGACAAATAGATAAAGCTAGAGAATATCAGTTCCTTATTGAAAATTTGTTCACACTAGCTCATGAAATTTCAACCATTGCAATTATTTATGATATTGTTGGTCCTAATTACATATGGTACTCATACCTTTACAATTACTTTAATGACTAAGTTCTACCACCTAACCTATCTCTAAAATAAATCAAAGCCTTTATTCATCATTGCAATCGATGAACCATATATTCTGACTCATCATTACAATTGATGAACCATATTTATAAGAAAATCCATATGGGTATTTTAAATATACAATAACCATTGTTTCGTCTCTATTAGGCATTGGGAGTGAAGGTTGAATTTGATTAGATGCATCCTTTAAGAGAATCTCAACATCCCTGAGTGTGCAGACTGAGCTAACTTATATTATATATTACAATATAACTATAAGGGATAGAGACAATCTATTAGCTCCCAACATTGCATATATTGGTCCTATATGAAATAATAGGAGGATTTTATCTAACTTGAGGTAAGTGATATGCATAAACCATTTTTATCTTGTAGCTAAATCTCTCTTAAATGGCCAAAAATTGGTCAGTGGGGCCATATATTCTGGCTCATTATCCCAATCAATGAACCATATTCACAGTCACATACATATGGGAATTTAAAGATTATAATGACCATTTTTTATCTCCATCACACCCTGAGAGCAAAGGTTTTAGTTGATCAGATGCATCCCTTGAGAAAATCTCAGTGTTTGAGTGTACAAACTGATCCAACTTCTATTACGTATTACAAGAGAACCATGAGGGATAGAGACAAGCTATCAACTCCTATACTTCCATGGATGGGTCTTATAATAAAACCTAGGATTATTATATATAACTTGAGGCAAGCGAGATGTGAAAACTAGTTTTATCTCACAGCCAAATCTCTCTTAAATAGTCAAAAGTTGTTTAGTGGGGCTTGTATATTCAGACTCGTCAACCCAATTGATGAAATGTCTTCATGGGAATATCTAGAGGATATATGGGAATATGTGAATTTAGAGGATATAACATCTATTTTTTTGTATTTATCATTACCTAAGAGCAAATATTAAAATTGATCAGACACATCCCTTAAGAGAATCTTGACATCCTTGAGTGTGCAAACTAAGTGAACTTTGGCCATTTATTTCAAGAGAATCATGAGGGTTAGAGATGAGTTGTTAGCTCCTATACTTTCATGAATGAGATATCTAAGAAATTATATGAGTATTTTATGTAATTTAAGGTGAGCAAGACATGATAAATATTTTTCTCTTGCAACTAAGTCTCTCTTAAATGGCCAAAAGTTGGTCAGTGGGGGTCATATATTATGACTCATGATCCCAATGAATAAACCATATTCAAAAACACATATTGATGCATGTTATAAGGATAGAATGAATATATTTTGGTGTCAAGAGTGAATATTGTAGTTGATCAGACACATCCTCGAAGAGAATCTTAGCGTCTCTAAGTGTACAAAGTGGGCCAACTTCTATCAAGCATTTCAAGATAACCGTGAGGGATAGAGGTAAGTTGTAAGATCCCATAAATACATGAATGTGTCTCTAAATAAATTTTAGGAATATTTTCTCTAACTTGAGGTGAGAGAGATACAATAACCAATTTTACCTCATAGATAAATCTCTCTTCAATGGCCAAAAGTTGGTCAGTGGGGGTAGTATATTCTAACTTATTAGCCCAATAAATGAATCATATTCATGGTCATGTATAGATGGGAATTTTAAGGTTAGAAAAACCATTATATATTATGTATTGTACCTTGGGATTGAAATTTGAATTTGAATGAATGCATCCCTTAAGAGAATCTCAACATCTTTAAGTGCACAAACTAAGTGAACTCTGATTGCACATTACAAGAGAACCATGAGGGATAGAGATGAGACATCATCTCCTAATGTTTCATGGACGAGTCCTCTAAGAAATCTCAGGAGTATTTACTCTGACTTGATTCGATTGATAAAAATAGTTGTGTTTATGTTTCCTATAGGTGTCTAATAAGAAACCTAAAAAAGATAAGAATTTATTGTTTAGCCTTGTTCTCTAGATTCAAACATTTTATGAAGTTTGATTAAGGTAGTTTAATCACTGTACTACACATCAAAAAGGTATTTAATTTTTTTTATTTATTGCATAGAGTTAGATCAAGTATGAAGGTTGAATTATGCCTACAAGACAAGACTAAGAATATCAATTTTGTAGACTATAATTAAGGCCTAGATAAGATTATTTTCTTGTTTTTATTTAAAGGACAAATAGAGAGAAGGTGAAAACCTATTTTCTTAAGGTAGATAACATTACTATGAATTATTTTTTGGCTTCTCTTTGTTTCAATAAGATAATATTCTCTACTCATGACACCAACCACATGATGGTCAAAGCTCATATGGTGCCACTAACCTGCATTAAAATTGTTAGTAAAAAATTTAAATAGAAATAAATACAATGATAAATAATTAAAAATTTAAATACATTAAATAAAATCAATTCAATCTAATGTACCTTCAAGATCAGCTTTGTTTGCAAGTGTTTGAAGAATCCTTTCATGGTCAGATTCATGCAATTTACACAAACTTCTATTATGAGGCTTTTCATAACATTTAATGATTTGAATATGTGTAGCAATAACCAAATTTGAATGATGAAGTACCACCCAACATGTTTCAAAGTATTCAAATAAAAATTATTTTATTTTTTTAAGATATTACCTATAAATTCAAGTTCTTGTAATCACTATGGATCCAATGGAATAAATTAGCTCTTCTCCATCCATCACATTTATGTGTTTTTTTTGTCTGTACACAATGACACAAGTAGTAATATGTTCCCTCATCATTGTACTCAAATGAAATGACTACAAAAAGATTCCCTAAATTTAAATTATAATCAAAATGTAAGCACATATATAAAAATAAATAAAGATATCACAATAAGATAACTAAGGTTTTACATTTACTTTAAGAATAAATTGTACCTACTTTCACAAGATCTGAGATGTGGTCAAAATCAACTGATAATGCCATTTCATGATCCATCAACTATTGGATTGAATGGATACTCTCTAATGGTGATATGCATCTACAATACCATTTGTGAACCCATTCTTTTGAATCACATTCATTTCAACTAAATTTCTTACATGTAAAACAAAAACATGCCATATCCCTAGTATAAATAGTCTATGAACTTGAATTTGATCTTTGAATGGAGTGAAAAACACTCAATCTAAGTACTGTACTATAATCTTCATATGTTGCCTTATATTATTCTTTGATTAATAAAAAGAATCATTACACATGATAATATTTATCTCATTCATGACAATTTTTTTTATTACACCAAGTCACAATACTTGTAACATCAATCAAATTAGCACCATCATTGTGATTTCCTTATTGTTTTTAAGGGATATTTTTACACATGAACCTACACCATCATGCCCCCCTTTTCCATGCCTTACCTCAAATGAGCTCTAAAATTTTTGAACATCATGCTTTTTATGCATTCTACTTAACCAGTAAAATAATCAAGAATATTAAACTGCCCTACATAATTATCTGAGTAAATACAAACATGATTTATATTGTATTAATATTTATATAATATATCTCAAAACAACCTTAATAAAACTCTAGAGAATATGATCTGTCATCACTCATATTAAATGGTACTCCCTTAAAATATTTCTTTTATCATTTGTGCTAGCAGGTGTATGTCTAAATATAATATGAATGAAAATTACAAATTGAATTTAATTATAATATTGGGATTGAACCTCATTCCATGGTTTTAGTGTGTAGTTATTAGTAAAGTCCACAACTGAAACAATGGTACCAACTAGGAAGTTGTCTTTGCATATCTTGAATTGATTATGTAACGATTTTGATTTTTATGTGTGTCTTGCATATTGGTAGATAATATTCTTCTTGAATTCAAACATGAAATAATATAAAAATACTTTGGTCATAAATAACTCACATCTTGATGACTCTTTTCCATATTTTAATGCATATAGATTTGTACTTCTTATAATTGACTAGTTTCTTTCCAAATTCATTTGAAATTTCTTCATGTATATAGCTTGTTAAATTTGACAAACCACCATAGTTTTTACATATTCCATATAAACATTATTTGCCAAAAAAAATGTCCCTCAATTCCTTGATAGAAAATGATTTAGATTAATTCTCTTGATGTCTTAGGTAGGGAAGACACCATAGATTTATGAATAATCTCATCAATATGTAAAGTATAATGTATATCACAAAAATATCAAAATGCATAACAAATTCAATATGTACCCTACACAAACATGTGGTGTATGCTTAGTTTATTTTATAAAATTTTGTTTGGGTCATGTCTAAAAAATGTTTTGCATGTGGCTCACAATTTTTTGGGCCTTTTATTTTTTAAACAAAATATTTTACATTAGATGAGACCCTTGTGTTTTTATGCCAAAATTTTTCAATCAAATGGCTTGTTCCTTCAACTAATAACTTATATTTTTGTGGGAATCTACCACTAAATGCACAATAATTTGTCAGTGAAGCGTCATCAAGCATTGTTCTTCTTTTTATAAAATTTATAATACTTTTTATATTTTATTTCAAGAATTTAATTGTTTCAATAAGAATTTGAGATTTAGATGTTGAATTTCTCACTATAGATTCCATTATTACTCATCTTGCCACATTACTATCTTTCTTCTAGCTTTTATTGCTTATTATCTTAAATGTATTAAATAGATTATTTACTATTACACTATTTATTCTCTCCATGTTGGATGTTATTAACTTAAATTATGCATCACAGGGCATATTTTTTGTATTTTCATAAATTGAAAAAATAGTTGACATCATTTTATATGGATTTTATTCTCAAATGCATAGTCCCATACATGTTGAGCATGACATTGATATGATATTTTTGACATTTTATCTTCTATAGGTTCTATTATTTTATCATCTATTTCAACCAAATACCTTGGTGTTTGTCTCATTATCCTTAGAGGTGTGGGTGAAAGATATATATTTTGTAGTAAAATGGGTGTCGTTACCACTTTGATCATAGTTGGGATAGTAGAGGGTTGACTATCTACATTGAACCCTACAGGCAAACCTAATAACTCTTCATTAGGAGACATTTGAATTGTGGTCATTGCTTAATGTTGATTATCATCATACTCAAAAACTTCATTTTAAATATATGTTTCATTATAGTGTGTTTCTCTATATATTTCATCACTCATTACAAATTCATTACTTACATATTCTAAATTTTGTATTTCATCATTTAACAAAGTTTGATTGAGTTCTCTTATCTAATTTGAAAATATATCTAAAATAAATTCTATATAATTGGGCATGTTATTTTCATTTTAAATATTACCTAATATAGAGGAAACACCTTCACCTTGCCTAAAAGCCCTTATGGATGATCTCCAATCTATTTGTATTTTTTTTCTTTATCACTTTTCTCTTCAATTTCCTCATTTTTTATCTCTTTTATTGGTCATTTGTGATGACTTCCTAACCCCATTACATTTATCTTTACCAAAAAAATCCAATTGTATATTTAAATTTGAAGATTTTGCAGTGAATCAAATAAAGTAAATGAAGAATTTTTAGAATTCGCATAATTACAACAGCAAAAAAAAAACAATATTATAGTTCTCAAAAATAAAAATAAATGAGAAAATTTTGTGAGAAATATAAGAGAAATTAATGAATCACAAAGGGTGTGTATTATTTTAAAATCATGGATTCCCTTTCCGATCCATATAAAAAATGGGCAAAATAATAAAAAGGGGTGAAATTAGTTCATTTCCAAAGGTCATACACCCTTTATAATTTTACAATTGTTATTATCGCTTTCCCTCCAAAATTTCTTTGATTTTAGGCTTGGCATGTCTCAAACCTAATCCAAACCCTGTCATGAACCAACCAATTTGATTTTTAAGAAATTTATGAGCCTTTTCCATCTCTACCCACACATCTAATCAGGTAGATTTTATTATTTAAAAAAAATAATATGGATTTGGAGAGGATAAAATGTAATTTTAGAACATATATATATATATATATATATATATATATATATATATATATATATAAGCTTTAATTATTACTTAATTTCTACATAACATGTCTCATTATGGACTATATACACATAATCACAAATTATATTATAAATTTATGAATATTAATTAAATATTTATAAAACTTATATCTCAAAAATCTACACATTATCAATTATGCTTTAAAAAAAAGAATTAAATTCCCTAAAGTTAAGGTCAAAAAGTTGTGTTCGTGCACTTGCAGTTTCAATTCTTCAATTGTCTTGACTTTTAAAATTATTTAAAAATTATATATATATATATATATATATATATATATATATATATATATATATATATATATATAATAAATATTCTCAATAATATTTGACATTTCACCTATCCATATATGAGGTTTCATACAAAAATTTATTTGTTTGCTCAAAAAAATGTGTTAATACTCACCCAATCTCCTTATCTTTTCATAAAAAATGACTAATCTATTTTCATAAACGCATCTATTTCACACACACACACACAGATATATGTATATGTGTGTGTGTGTGTGTGTGTGTGTATATATATATATAGACACACACACACACACACACACACACACACACACACACACACACACACACACACACACACACACACACACACACACACATATATATGTATGTATGTATGTATGTGTTTTTATGTCATTTTCAAATTATTTTATGAAGTGTCTCTAACATTCTCTCAAAGTTCAACTATTTTTATTTTCAGAAAAAAAGTGTTCCTTTATATCCCCCTTTTATACCCCATTATCCTACATTTACCCTTATGACTGTTTGGAATTTTGAGGCTTCTGTCTATTTCCTTCTATTCTCTTGGAGACATATTTTGACTTTAATAGATATATATTCTTGTTAGATCATTTTATACCATGGGTTAAGGTCTCCTTTCCCATTTTTAATCCCTATCAAAAACACAATCCTCCTATTAATTATTTTATTTTATTTTTTAAATGTTATATTTGTGATATATAAAATATGAGTGGGAGACACTAAGTATGAGAGCCTTATAAAAAAAAGAGGAGAAGAGGTTTAAGAAAATGGGGAATAATATCAGAAGCTCAACATTGTATATGAAAATTGTGAATATTAATGAGGAGAAAAAAAAGGAAGACCTAGCAATAATGGAATCTATATATAATAAATAGTTGTCATATTTGGTTGCATTTTATGAGATGACAAGTTTCATTAGATCTCATGTTTTGGAGTAAAGTCTTACATCTTCAACCACGTCAACTTATGTATTATTCATCGTAAAATCAAACTTTAAGAGAGAGTGAATTTGAAAATTTTATGCACTCACTATAACTACACCCAAATATACAAAACATTTTTCTTTGGCTCCCATTTTAATTCAACCATATATATATATATATATATATATATATATATATGTTGCACCATAAATATTTGAACTCATGAAAGGAATTGCTGAATTTTTTTTCATATTCTTATTTCTTGAAATCACCACAAAATTTTACATGTCACCAATATTTTTAATTTTTATCCTTTGTTCCTATTGTGAATGACACCTTAGGGTTCCCTATAAAATTTTAAAACTCCCTCAAAATTATCATCTTTATTATCCTTTGTATTCTCTTTTTTTCTCATACTCTAAAATCTATGTTTAACAAAATTAAGATTATCCCCAAAACCTTATGTGTTGAGCAATTTATTATAATCTTTTATTCATATTTCACCTCATTTATTTTTAAAACTATTTTAAGGACACTTATTTTATTCTATCAACATTCACATTATACCTCCTTCATGCAATTTATAGTATTATACATGCTTACGCAATAGTTTAGATTTGTCATACTATTAATAATTACTTACAAAATATTCAATTGTTGTCCAACTTTAACTTAATAATAGTGTAAAGTAATCAATTTATAAGATTTAAAGCCATTAAATATCTAATATAAAGTACATTTATAATACAATATAAGTATTAAATCAACTATTATTTAATACATTTTAAACTTTTTATTTTAAATTAGTTCAAAATATAATGTTATCTTCCCTCAAATATATCAATCAAATGTGTGTGTGTGTGTGCGCGCGCGTGCGCCTATGTGTGTGTGTGTGTGTGTGTGTGTGTGTGTGTGTGTGTGTGTGTGTGTGTGTGTGTGTGTGTGTGTGTGTGTGTGTGTGTGTGTGTGTGTGTGTGTGTGTGTGTGTGTATTATACATACATACATACATACATGTGTGTGTGTGTGTATAATACATAGATATATATGTGTGTGTGTGTGTGTGTGTGTGTGTGTGTGTGTGTGTGTGTGTGTGTGTGTGTGTGTGTGTATGTATGTATCTCTGTATGTGTGTGTGTGTGTGTGTGTGTGTGTGTGTGTGTGTGTGTGTGTGTGTGTGTGTGTGTGTGTGTGTGTGTGTGTATGTAAGTATGTATGTGTGTGTGTGTGTGTGTGTGTGTGTGTGTGTGTGTGTGTGTGTGTGTGTGTGTGTGTGTGTGTGTGTGTGTGTGTGTGTGTGTGTGTGTGTGTGTGTGTGTGTGTGTGTGTGTGTGTGTGTGTGTGTGTGTGTGTGTGAAAAATGAAATGAAATGAGCTACCAAGATAACTTAAAACACAAACAAAAAGCCAATTAACTAAGATGAAATCCTAACAAGGACCAATACATAGCCAAAATAGCTAAAAAATAAGAAAATATGCTAATAAGAACAAAAAAACTATAAATATGAATCTTCATCTTAGCCAACATGAACATAGATGAACCATTCCAAATCTAGTTACATGAAACTGCCTTAGAGTGTCTCCCATTATAAAGTATTATGTGATAAGACTAGAGATATAGACCACACAAAATTCATTAAAATTAGAGATACTACCATGATATAAAATTTACGAACACACTTGATTATTGAGAAAATAATAAATTAAACCAACCAATAGTAGATTATGAGACACACCCCACTTGAGGATTGGTAAATTAAGTTTTTGTACCCTCACCAGATCCCTACATTTCCTAAACATGAAGAAAGAGTGTCATCTTGGATGGTATATGAAGCCACAAACTCCTTATGGGAACCCATAATAGCTCAAAATTGGGGAAGGTTTCCATATCCAGAATGAAAGAAGACTAAAAAAAATTAGAAGCAAACCCCAAAAAACCAAATAGAACCTCTTCAAACCTATGATGCCTAGAGTTTTGGTTCTTTAAAATAAGATGAAAAACACTAAAGTGATATCTTAAATCCTCCACCAAAAGAATCAAAAAATATTTATAGATTTGATTTTTTTTGTAATATTTGAAAAGGACAATAATCATTTCATCAAAGTTCATTTCTTGTAATCTACAACTTAACTTGAATTTAAGATCTTCAAAATTCCAAGAACATGTCAAATTCAATAATTCCAAATGTTCCCCACACCATGTCTCATTCAAATACATAAGATCAAGTTGGGAGAATGAATTAATCTCAATTTAGAGCTTACCATATGAGGGAGAACCAATATCAAAATATGGAGCTTCATAATATATACCAATGGATTTAACTTATCTTCTTTTGGTTAGAGATGGACGCTTGGGAAATTATAAAATGTCGAGAATTTTGCTTTGTGATTAGCTAGACTTGTAATCAATGTCTTGATGAATAAGGCATATACATCCATACTTTTCCATATATATGATATTTATTACAAATTGCGTATTCAAGATATCAAACTTCTGCATTCCAATTATGTTTGGTTTTCTTTGTTTAAGATTACTTTTAACATATTTTACAATTTTTAGATTTTAAATGTAATATGGTCCACTACAGTAATATTTTAGTTCTTGAGGTGTGAGTTAGGAATTATTGTCAAGATAAATGAATTATTATTTTCAAATAAAAGATGGATATATTATTATTTTAAAATATATCATTTTTTCTTTTGATTTGATAATTTTTTTTGGTCAATTGCAATTGTAAGTATGTTTTTATTAGTTTTGTATAGAATCAAAGTACTAAATTTTGAAATAATCAATCAATTTTAGAAGATCCTTTTTAATGTTTGTGTATATTATATTATGAGATATGTGGTAACTTTTATTTCCTCATAAGAGGAATTCGAGGATTTCTATGAGATCTTATTCATTATGAGGATCAAAGACGTGTAATTCTACTCATCAAATAAATGACACAGGACAAATTTGAACTATTTAAGAATTATCAGCAAAACTCTTTATTTCATTGTTAAATTTAAAACTTATTTCTTCCATCTCAATTTCATAAACCCAAGCATAACCATTGTTCTACTCAATAATCATGTTTTACAAGTAAAAATTTATACACGTAATTTTTTAGTACACAAATAATAAATATTTTCAACTAAGTATTTCAATGTCATTGTGTGAGTCATGTAGGCATGTTTTTGATTTAAACCATTTGTACTTCAAATTATGTAAGGAACAAGTACTGTTCACAAAGAAAATCATGCATTAGTAAATATGATAACACTCAGATCAACATCGATAAAGGTGATGTTCGACACATATTTGTTTTGGTACTATGTAATCTGACATTTGTTTGTTTTGGTGCTATTCAATTTTTGGCTCATTGTATGTTCTATTCATTGATTTTAACACTTGTTAAATTTGATCTAGATCTTGTCTCATATTCTTTTTTTTAATAATAAATTAAATCTTTTTCATTTTGGTGTCAGAGTAATTTTTGGAAAATTGAATTTTTAAAATCACTTGAATGAATTTTGGGGGGTGTAATCTTGACTTGCTAATTTTGACAGGACCAAAAAATGCTTAGAACTAACAAAAGTTGAGCACGTGGATCTTGTTAGTGCCAAACCCTTCTTGGGATGGTAGGGAAGTCAAACCTCAAGGTGAATGAATTTTGACAAGTGGCAGCGATAATTTTGAGACAGGGATCAAGTGGATATAGGATTATAAGCTAGTCAAAACTTGCTAGAAGGCAATGTGGAACCCATATAAGGTAAGATTTTGCCATGTCACGAATACAAAATAGGGATGGGAGATATGGAATATGGGTTTGCAATGTAACACATGGTAACCTCCAAATACATTCATCCCAACCAACTTATACATATTATGTGGATCTCATTATTTTTAACATATTTAAAATGTTTTATGTGAGGATATTTTCATCTAGTATCAGTGTGGAAATTTAAGAAAGTGGGAGAATTCTTATTTTTTAAAATATTTAAGGAAGAATTATATATTTTAGAATGTGTTTTTCTTCTCAAATATTTTTTTAATTAAACTATTATTTTCCAATGGGAAAGAAGAATTCAAGATATTTCAAAACGTGGTTACACTAAGGATTTTAAGTAGTATCAAGTGAGTTATCGTAATCTCTAGTTGAATCTATAAACATAATTTTTGATGATTTTTTGGCATGATAAATAGACACAAGTCACACACCTCTCACCCCTATCCTATGTAGCTTCTAAGTGTCTAGCTATGCATTAGGCTATTGGGAGGACCATGAACAAATATTTGAACATGGAGTATTTTTAAATGAGTTAGGTGAGGATGGTGATGGGTAATGATAGGTAATTTCAAGTGATATTGTACACCAAAGGGCCCATATTTTACACTAGACTCACAATCTTACCCCTTTATTGAATTTTGACAAGTGGCAGCCATAATTTTGACATAGGGATCAAGTGGATATAGGATTATAAGCTAGTCAAAACTTGCTAGAAGGCAATGTGGAACCCATATAAGGTAAGATTTTGCCATGTCATGAATAAAAAATAGGGATGGAAGATATGGCATATGGGTCTGTAATGTAACACATGGTAACCTCCAAATACATTCATCCCAACCCACTTATACATATTATGTGGATCTCATTATTTTTAATATATTTGAAATGTTTTATGTGAGGATATTTTCATCTAGTATCAGTGTGGAAATTTAAGAAAGTGGGAGAATTCTTATTTTTTAAAATATTTAAGGAAGAATTATATATTTTAGAATGTGTTTTTCTTCTTAAATATTTTTTATTTAAACTATTATTTTACAGTGGGAAAGAAGAATTCAAGATATTTCAAAAAAGTGGTTACAATAAGGATTTTAAGTAGTATCAAGTGAGTTATCATAATCTCTAGTTGAATCTATAAACATAATTTTTGATGATTTTTTGGCATGATAAATAGACACAAGTCACACACCTCTCACCCCTATCCTATGTAGCTTCTAAGTGTCTAGCTATGCATTAGGCTATTGGGAGGACCATGAACAAATATTTGAACATGGAGTATTTTTAAATGAGTTAGGTGAGGATGGTGATGGGTAATGATAGGTAATTTCATGTGATATTATACACCAAAGGGCCCATATTTTACACTAAACTCACAATCTTACCCCTTTATTGAATGGCATAGAAGTCAGACCCCTAGACGAATGAAGGCTTATCAGGTGGCAGATGCAATCTTGAGCCAGGGAAAAAGTGGATATAGGATTGTAGGTCAGTTAGAGCTTGTGGAAAATAAGATCCCAACACTCTTCAAGTGGTGTGAGGATCTAAGAAACATAAAAGGGGTCCAATAGGTAGTAAAGAAGGTAATGAGTGTTAGATTCTAAATTTGATGTCCCATCTAAACGTCTCCAAGATATCGACCTGATAACACACGTAAATGATGACAAATGCAAAAAATAAGTTAATTTTGAAATGTCACACCACAAACACCTATTGAGCACACCTGATTAGTGTTTTCCCCTAAAGGGTTCTATAGATTAATTAGAAATATGTCTCATAACCTTTTAAAAATATGCCCAATACAGATTCAATAAAAGAAATATTTTAATATATATGTCTCAAACAAGAAAACTAAAGATTTTGGTAAGATATGTATTTCCTCCTTTTCTTCATCAAAATACCCATCAAACTATGTATTAATGAAATATGACACAAAGAAACACTCAAGAAAAAAAATGGTAACCCTAATTGTGCATAACTAACTATCCTTGTCATGGAAAATATATGAGAGAGAAGGATATAATTTCCATAGTTATTAGAGAAAGCATGTAGAATTTGATGGAGGTTCGAATCTACATCCAACAAAATACACAAAATTACATATGCTTGTGGTCATCCTAAAATTTTTACCTTTATTACTTTCATGAAATAAAGATAAGGAGAGTCGTAGAACCTGACTAAAATAAAATCAATGTTCATGATGCCTTCATTCACCCTTGACATTATAAAATATTAAAAAAAGATGTTATCACCTTAATTTGATAATAACTAACATGTATCATTATGCAATGTTATTATTGTTGGTGTCTTAGATTGCACGCTTAGCTGAAAAGGGGATTGTTCCAGTCCTCCTACTCAAACCTAGTCTTACATGGGATGATCCTAGGTTGTGGGTCACCTAAGATTGGGTCAGACCTCTAGAGAAGGCCAACTACTTTCTAGATCTATCACCTAAAGTAACTCTTGCTCGAACAAGGGAGAGAGATTAACAACAATCTGTGAAATCATGTAAAATGAGGTGATACACTAGTAATTTGAACACTTATACTTGCACAAGACACATTCGAGACTAAATAAGAACACTTCACTCATTTTTTATTATCCCTCACATAAGTATTTCACAAAAAAGGCATTGACTAGCTATCAACCTAGTATGAGAGGGTAGTTTTCCACTTTCAAACTAATGAACAAACTATATATTACACTTAGAATGACCTGTGAGAACTACCAAAACACTTCATAAAGGTGATAAAATTTAGATAGAGGTAATAAAATTATACATTCACTTAACCACATCAAATTAATTCATAAGACACACTTTAATTCAGCCACAAAATGGAAGAATTCAGTCTTTTATTACATCAAATAGGTGTTACAGTACAAATTTTAGCATTGTCTCAGCAAGCATAAGGCATAAGAGTCTTTTTCTCTAAAAAAATCAGAGAGTTATTTTCCAAAATTTTTTTTAGATAGAGTTACAATGTGGAAGAAGATGGGACATATATAGAAAAAGGGAGGAGAGAGAGAGAGAATTATGCAAGCAGAAAACATTGAATGAGGTCCAACTACTCTTGATGGATTAGAATTAATATAAGGATGTTGAGTCATGATCTTATCTATAATGAAGAAAATTTAAAGGCTTTGTAAAAGAATTGAATGCTCCACTATCTTTATCCACTCACTAGGTCTCCTTCTTTAGACTCTATGCCACTTTCTACTTGACCTGCTTGTGAGGACAAAATCCTCATATCTTAGAACTGATAGAGCCATGCTTGGTCTACCTTAGATGGCTATAAGTACCTATTTTACCTCTAAACTTTAATGGTAATATATCACTTAAAAACATTTGTCTTGGTTCGACCTTAACCATGTTTGATCTCTACTTGAAGTCTCATTTCTTTGACTTTAATATCAACCATCGATCTTGATTGATATTAATATCAACCATACAATTTTTTGATCCTAGTCGATCTCTAAAGCACATTTATGAGATGTATAATTAGACTAACCTGTTAATTTTTGCAAGGCTTTCCTTAATGGTCTAGCTCCTAAAGATCTTCCATTTCACACTTTAATCTTGATTAAAGTGTGTAAAAAAGCTTGAAAATGCTATGTGATCTCCTCTTAAAGTCTAGATGCTCCTTATGACATTGGCTCATTCTTTAATGAAGACCCTACTCAGTTTCTTATTCTAGACTAGGCAAATTTTGATATGTAGGCCAAATTTGGCCAACATCTTTGGTAACTCAGCTATGCAACATGCCTGTTATGCTTGAGAACTCATACCATTTTCATGACTCTTGGACTCACCAATAATGATGAATCTATTCCATGACTGCAAGAAACCTTTTAACTTGCAAAGATAATTATTTCCACCAAAATAAGGAAGGAAACAAACAAAATAGGGAAACTAACCTAACAAAACAAATGTGTAAAAAAGTCACTTATTTGGGACAAAACAAAAGTAAACAAATATGTTAGAACAATAATTGGAGGAAAACAAGACCAACTAACTATGAATAGGGAACTTAGCTTCCTTAATAATAATGTTTCATATGTATCCCATTAACGGGGATAGGAAGCTCCTCACCATCCATCTTTGCAAGTTGGAAGGCATTGTGGGATTTGCAGCTAGAAATTTTATATAGACCACTCCAAAGAGAGTCAAACATTGTATGCCTTTCTATCTTAGCTCTATCCTCATCCCACTTAAGGACCAAATCTCTTTCTTTGAAATTACGTGAAGAAGATACTTTGTCAGAGGTTGTCTTTACCTTTGCTTGGTGGTTTTACATGGATAGCATAGACTAATGCATCATCTATTCCATCTTCATGAGCTCAGCACATATGATCTCCATTATTTTATTCTCTAACAACTCAAGTTGGTGCATCAGTTCTAAGGCAAGCACTCTTGCTTCCTTAATACCAGCTTGTAGGGAGAGTTTGTTATTGATATTTTGTAGGTGATCCTATCAACCCATAGACCTAACTTCAAATTGAGATACCATGACCTCTGATTATCTTCAATAGTCCTTATGATCTTCAACATATTCTTATTAGTGGACTCATCAAGGTCATTACCTTGTGGATAGTAATTTGATGAAGTGTTGATAAAGGCACTATGTTGAACTAACTATTGGCTAATTCTAGACCCTAAAAAGTTGATAGTATTGTCAGAAATAATGGTTGAAGTGATTTCAAATCTAGTAAGCAAACCTTTATAGAGATATAGAACATTGGATGGGTTTGCTTATTTTAATGCCATTACTTTTGTCCATCTAGTGAAGTAATATGTAACAATTATTATCCATTTATGTCATGAGCTTGAAGGGAGGTTAATAATACCAATATAATCCAATCCCCATTGGACAAAGGAATGATCCATTAAAATTGGTTGGAGAGGTAATGCTGTAAGTTTTACCTTTCCAACAAACATATCACATTATATGTATTTCCTAACCCATGCATGATAATCACCAAATATGCTTGGTTAATAATACCCAACTCTCATGATCTTGTGGGCTATGGTCCTTATAGAATAATGCCTTCGAACATGTCCATCGTGAAACTCTTCAAACAACCTTTCTTTTTGATGTTATTTAATGCATCTTAACAACATGCCATTGATATCTTTCTTGAAAAAAACACCATCAACAAGAAGAAATTGAATAGATTACAATCTGAAATATATTCTTTTTAAATGAGTCAAGTGAGGGGGATAAATACCATCCTAAAAATATCTTTCCAAATCATGAGACTAGATGGAAGGTGAAGTATGATCAACTACAACCTCTTCATCATTTGACACCAAAACCATCTCATTCACCTTTTACAAGTCTTGGCCTAGGTGTTCACAAATTCCTTTGCCTATAATTATCTTTCTAACCTTCATCTCCACATCATACTCTATTACCCTTGTTATCCAACCAGATCTCTTGTCATTTATATCCTTATTCAATAGAAAATCCTTGATACTTGGATGTGCAACCATTAGGCATATCTTATTGTTAGACAATAAATATATAAACTTCTTAAGAGACCTTATGACTGATAGTACATGTTTTTAAACAAAAGAGTATCTTGTTTCATATTATTCCAAGCCTTGACTGAAGAAGGATATTGGCTACTCCAAGGTTTCATGATTCTATTGCATAAGAATACCTAAAATTGTGTCAATGTTAGCATAGGTGTACATAATAATTTTTTTTGTGAAATCAGGGTTCAGGAGTGTAGGAGCACTAACTATGGCTTTCTCGATCTCTTCAAAGCTTCTTAATCCTTTGAATTGGTTGAAACTTTGATCCTTCTTTAGCATGTTTGTAAGTGGCTTAGCTAAAGTGGAAAAATCTAAAATATACCTCCTTATCAAATTGATTTTGCCTAAGCAGATTTACAAAGATTTCTTGTGCTTAGGCAAGGAAAGTGCAAGAATTGAATCTATCCTATCAGGATCTACACTCATGCCATGTTTTGAAATCACATGTCTAAGAAGCCTGCCTTCATGAACTGAGAAGACACTTTTTAGGATTTAGAGGCACCCCAAATTGCCTACACCTTTCAAACACTTGCTTGAGGTGAATAATGTGCTCACCTGCTTTCTCAAACAACATTGTTATGTCATTCAAATAAAGAAGTATAAACTTATTAAGAAGACCCTAGAATGCCATATTTATGGCTTTCTAAAAATTTACTCCAAAATTGGAAAAATCAAAGGGCATCTTTCTATATTCAAGTGTCCCCCACTTAGTGGTGAAGGATGTTTTTAATTGGTCTTCTTCCTTGACCAAGATCTGATTGTAATGACTATAGCCATCCAACAAGGAGAATCTTTTTGAACCTACAACTAACTGTAAATTTTTTTCATAGATGGAAATGGATAGTGGTCTTTAAGGGAAGCCTTGTTCAAGTCATGAAAGTCAACACAAAGTCTAATATCACAATTCTTTTTCCCACTGGAACAAGGTTTTCTACCCATGTTGAGTGCTTGATTGGAAATATAATAGTTGAGTCAATGAACTTATGAAGATTAGCTCTCATCAAAAGCTCAAGCTTTAGATTGATAGGCCTTTATCTTTGTCTTACTACCTTAGTTTTAGCTTCTAACTTAATGGTGTGTTGAGATAGACTTGGATAAAATCCTTTGAGGTCACTATATTTCCATGCAATACACATCCACAAAACATGATCATAACTTAATGAAAGTTTCCTTTTTTGAAGGAATGCAACCCTTACCTAACTTTTAGTTCTTACTAGTTTTAATATCCACAATGGTATAGTATTCTTCCTTTATTGAAAATAAAGACTTTTATTTTCACAACTCATCATCATGGTTGAATATGTTCTCAAGCATGACCAACCCTTTGGGAAACTTATTTATTTTTAGCTGCACAATCTAGTCACCATAGTACTATGAGAATTTCTCTTGGTTATGTAAGGAAAAATCAACCACTTCTTGTGAGAACCTGATAATTTTATTTTCATCTTCAAACACTTGCCAATTCTCATTTACAACCACATTAATGTGTGACTAAACCTTTTCACTTTTTATATCAGCTAGGATACTAAATTATGACCCAATGGAGACCAACATGTCTGCATGTTTATTCTCAGCTCTTAGTATTGTATGAATGTTAAAGGCTTAAAAATATTCAAGTCCCATACCCTATTCTTATAATATATAAGTAATGGATTTTTGTATATGTTTAGACCTCTTACTTTATGAACTACAAGTTCACTATCTCCAAAGACTTGTAACGTATTGACCTTCATTTTTTTTGTTTGTTACAAACCATGAATTAGTGTCTCATATTCAGTAACATTGTTTGAATAACCAAATTGAAATTTGAGAGAAGAGAAATACCTTTGATTGGATATATAAATCAACATCATTCCGACCCTAGTACCATTATTATTCCTTGATATATCAAAGTATAATTTCCACAAGGCATTACTAAACTCTTCATCCTTGATCAAGGTTAGAATTGGTGTATCTTTTTCATGAAGGAAATATACACCAAGTCATTCTTCTTCAACTAACTTATAAGGATCATGCTCATGCAAATCATAGGCCCATTCATCAAGGAATAGATCTAGAACTCCATTTAGATCTGACTCAATTTACACTTTACTAATTTTTAGCACCTCATCTAAGATGATATAATTAGTGTTCACAACATTTGGCATATATGGATCCAAAGGGAAACATGTAATAGATTCATAAAATACTATTACCTTAGTACCATGCCTAGTCCTAAACATCAAATATGTCCAATCAGCCAATAAGAATCCTCCAATATTTGAGGTGAAGTCCCTTGAAAGACACATGGAAAAATACGGAGGCAAGTCCACCACAACCACATCTTGTTGAATGGTAACAGTGGGGCAATAATGTAGTGTCAAGTTTAGATATTTGATGATTCTTACTATATTTTTGGTGACCCATCTAGTTGTAATAATCATTTAGTATTTGGTTCAGAAACAAAACTCAGTTTATCTACAATTTGCTTAGGCATGACAGTGTTATTGGTTCCACTGTCCACCATACAATTATGAACAAAATAGTCACCTAATATCAAAGAGAGGTAGAAGGGAGGATTTTTTCTTGATTTTACATTGACTTTGTCCACCTTTGCCATTTTATGTGCCTATTGATCTTGTTGTTTGGTTGGTTGGTTTAAGATACCTAAGACAACTCCTTCTTTCTCAACTAGTTTTGGAGACACTTTGAGAGCTGAAAGCTCTTGGATGAGCATGTATTTTTGCCTTGGAATAAGAAGGGAATAACACATGCTAATACTGACATTGGATTTCTTCATCTGATCTATTATGCTGAATGAGGCTCCACTAACCTTTGGTTGAACCTTTTGAACCACTAGTTGTTCACAAATAAAAGGTATTTGAGGGACCTTCCCAGCCTTTGCATTATGATTTTTATATGTTATAGGGGTAGAAAGTTGATCTTTAGTACTCTTGGGAATAATATTAAGATCACTAGAAGCATTGCTCACATCTTGATCTTCCTCAAAGTTGTAACTTAACCACTTATATTTCTAGTCTCACCAATTTGATTGAATGCAACATGATCATCTATTTTTCAATTCACATTAATGGAATTAAGCTTCCCTTGAACTTGTTGAGCCTCACCTTGGGGTACCAAATTTTTCTCTTGATATTTACCTCCTTGAAGAGAAAACTATTCTTATGCCATTTGTGGCATAGTAATGTTTTGTGATACCATAGCTTGGTTTTGAGTATCATTGGGATTAAATGGTTGCCAACCTGAATCTTACATCATGTTATTTTGAGGAGGTGTGGGAACAATAACTCTTGAATTGGTTGGTACATTAAGGTCAAGAGATGCATATGGTTTAGACTGGGTCATGGCTCCTTATGATTGCTAAGGTGATCTATTTTTCTCTGAAACCTTCATAAGGAGGCCTTGGATAACTAAAAATATAATAGG
This sequence comes from Torreya grandis, assembly GCA_037957365.1. Classification (NCBI taxonomy): domain Eukaryota; kingdom Viridiplantae; phylum Streptophyta; class Pinopsida; order Cupressales; family Taxaceae; genus Torreya; species Torreya grandis. Next base: position 2,983,051 of record JARHVA010001110.1, on the reverse strand, counting down.
AGGTTTGATTCTATTTTTGATAAGACCTACCCTGGTATTTTTGTCTTTTAGGTTGAATTATTTCATTCCTAAAAGATTGCAACAGAATTTTCAAAACTCCAATCTCACTAGCCTGATTAGAAGGGGCTAAACCTTGGGCTTTAGGAGATGGGATAGGAGATAAAGATGGTATTTGAGGAACTTGAGGGGGTGGGATAGATTGAAACTCTAGGAATGTAGGAATTGGTTACTTTAGAGAAAGCTTACTAGCTTGTATCAAGATGTTCTTTTCTCTTATTGTAACTTCATAGGAATTTGGCAAGGTATTACAACCCATCGAATATATCATCACACTAATATCATAATTAAGGGATTTTAGATAGTACAAGAAGGCATAATCTCGGGATGGTCTAATCAATGTAGGTATCTTAGTCCATGTCTTTTGGAATTTGAGGTTAAAATCAGACATGAACTCATGGGGCTATCTCTAAATGGTAGTAAGTTGTTTAACTAATATTACATGATCATATTTATCTTCAAATTATCTAAGTAAGGCTGCACCTAACTCATTCCATGTAGCACTGGAGTTTAAAGGAATATTTCTATACCAATACCATGTTTTTCCTTTGAAGGAAGCACCAAGCAGTCTGATAGCCACTATTTCTCTACATTTTTCCTATTTACATTCAAAAGAAGAAGAAACTAAAGTTAAAGGGTCAGGGGTTTGTATGTTACCCGGATTAAGTTGTGCATTGTATCCAGACATTGTAGGAGCTCCTCTTTGGCTATGGAGGAAGACACCTGTAGATAAGAATAAGATTTAAATAAAGAAATTATTAGAATAAGATAAGGTGGACTGCCAAGCAACACACTTGGTCTCGAAAGTGTAAAGCTCCATGAGGGATGACAGTCCACTATTTATAAGTAAAAGTGTCGTATAAAGAGAAATAATGAAAGAATAAGAAAGAGAAACTAGATAACACGTACCCATTCACTGTAATCAATATGACACAGTTGTCGACATCTGTAGTACTACCAAGGTCAGTTTGTGGATGGTGCTGACGTCGGTCATATTGCCAATGTCAGTCGGGGTTGTGATCGATGTTGATCAGGACAATGGGCCTTGGACAGGTTTTGGATTATCTTTGTGGTCGACAGAAGAGTCTGTGGAAACTTACAGGGTTATGCAGGGTTGCAAGATAGTGAGTAGGGTCTGAGAAGGGACAAAGGTAGAAGGTTGGTGTGTAAAGAGGATAAGGATATGGGGAAGGCTTTTTAGCCTCTCCAGGAAGTTGTCGGGTCTAGTTGATAGTATTTAGAAATAGTAAATAGAAACTAATTACTAATGTATTCTAAATACTAAAATAAGATGAAAGAATACTTAGCTCTGGTTGTGGCTGATGTCAAAGATCTCGTGGAATGTTTCCAATCCAATGTCTAGAGTGATTCTATAGAGTTTCTATAGCCTAGAGAGCGAAAGTCAAAGTCTGATGCTTGGTCTTAGAGTGTGCACATCGATCTGAAAGAGTCCCAGGGGGGTCTAGAGAGAGAGAGTGAGAGTCTGGGGGGAGAGCCCAAGGTCTAGGAAGAATTTAGGGGCTAGCTCAAGGTTAGAACCTAGTTTAAGTAACCGACGTCAGCGATTCCACCGGCGTCGGTCGATATTTGACTGACGTCGACGGATAGAGAATGTGTAAAAGGGATATTTTTAGCCCTTTACCTATTTCTCTATCTACCAAGTGCATTTGCCATTGGAGAATGGTCAAAGGACGAGTTTATTAGGCATAAGAGTTAGTTAGGGAGTTGGAATGGAGTGAGAATAGGTCTTAGGTAGTTAGGATTAGATGACCTAGTCTCAGGGTGAGTCATAGGGTGAGAAATGGTCAAAGGGCAAGGTGTCCAAGGTGAGGTGTCCAAAGTGAGGTGTCCAAGGTGAGGTGTCTAGGGTGATGTCATTAATTCAAAATAAGTAAATTATTTTAAATTAATAAAGTATGTAAGTGGTTAGAAGGGGACCAAGGGGGGGTCGACACAATATTGGTGTCTATAGCCACTTTATCTTGAACAATATTATGAATAGAACAAAGGTTGGCAACATCTTGGATATGCTCAATAATAGTTGTTTTATCCCATTCACTTGAGAAGAAAGGGATACTCTTAAGGGAAGATACATGAATGTCATCAAAATAGGCCAAATTCAGAGGACTAACTCTATTGAATGGAACAACCACTTGATTTTTGATGGCCATTTGGATAATGGGGATAATAGCTCTGACTAAAACAATAGGATGACCAAGAGATGAATCTTTATTTTGGGGATAAGGACTTGTCCTATTGAATCTCAATTTTTTTTATAAGAAGTAGAAAGAAACTCAATAAATTCAAAGGGAATACCTTTACTAGTTAAACTTGTAGTAACCTTTGGTATGAGAATATTGTCTAGATGATGCTATGAACTCTGCAACTTAAAGAATGTTTAGCTTGTGATGATGGTGGATGTCTCCTGCTACTATAAATACTTCTTCTCAACTCCAAAATCTATGCCAAGGAGAACTTGTCCCACCAGGTATGGCATAACTGTTGGTGTCCTAGATTGCACCCTTAGCTGAGAAGGGGACTGTTTAAGTCCTATTACTTAAACCTAGTCCAACATGGAAATGACCTTAGGTTGTGGGTCACCTAAGATTGAGTCAGACCTCTAGAGAAGGTCATCTTCCTTTTGGATCTATCACCTAATTAAACCTAAACTAACTCTTTCTTGGAAAAGGGAGAGAGCTTAACAACAATCTATGAAAGCATGTAAAATGAGGTGATGCATCAGTATTTTAAACACTTATACTTGCACAAGACACACTATTAGACACATTAAAGAATAAATAAGATTACTTCACTCATTTTTTGTCAGCATTCACTTAACTATTTCATAAAAAGGCATTGACTAGTGATCAACCTAGCATGTGAGGGCAGTTGTCCACTTCTAAACTAATCAACAAACTATATATTGCACTTAACATGACCTATGAGAACTACCAAAACACTTCATAAAGGTGAGAAAATTTAGATAGAGGCAAGGAAAGCATACATTCACTCAACCACATCAAATGAATTCATAAGACACTTTAATTTAGCTGCAAAATGAAATAATTCAGTCTTTTATTACATCAAATAGGTGTTGTAGTAAAAATTTTGGCATATCATAGGCAAGCCAAAGGCATAAGAGTCTTTTTCTCAAAAACATATTAGAGAGTTATTTTCTAAAACATTTTTTTAGACAGAGCTACAATGTGGAAGAAGATGGGCATATATATAAAAAAGGGATGAGAAAGAGGGATCTATGTAATTAGAAAACATTTAATGAGGTCCAACTACTCTTAATGGATTAGCATTAATCTAAGGATGACGAGTCATGATCTTATCAAGAAGGAATTTTTTTAAAAGCTCTGTAAAAGAAATAAATTTTCCACTATCTTTATCCAAGAACTAGGGCTCATTCTTAGGACTCTACACCACTTTCTACTTGATCTACTCATGAGGACAAAATCCTCATGTCTTGGAACTGACAGAGCGATGCTTGGTCTGCCTTAGGTGACTGTAAGTACCTATTCTTCCTCTAAAATTTAATGGTGATGTATTCCTTAGAAACATTTATTATTAGTTTGACCTTAACGATGATCAACCTCTAATTGAAGTCTCATGTCTTCAACTTTAATATCGACCACCGTTCTTGATCTAGGATCCTCGATCATGTCTATGTAACTATTCAATATTGGTCAATCTAGGTTTGGTGTATGATATGGTATCTATGGTATTTGATATCACATGAAATACCTTATCATTGTACCTCACCATCTTATTGTTGCTTACACAACATGCCCCATTTTTAGAATGAAAATGGGGACCCTCTTTTGACCTTTTTCTCTACTTCCGTATACATTCATGGTTCATTGGTCTTAACACTACAAATTTTCTTGGTGGTCTATCTCAATTCACATGTTGAATTAGGACTCAAAATCACCATTATTAGAAAGACCACATCCATGCAAATCAACTTGGTATTTTACACTTAGCATAAAAATGAAGTTAGGAAAATTAGGAAGTCTAGCTCTCACAACTCTACCACCATGTTCCTAGAGTTCTTGATATGTCATTGGGTGATGGTAGTGTAGTCAATTGACAATAATGTCATCGAGTGATGGCAATTATGCCAACTAACATTGTCATTAGGTGATGGAATTATTAACAGTTGATGCTAATGCTGTCAAATGATTGTATTGCCATTGAGTGATGATGATGTTATCAGTTGATGGAGATGTTGTGGGATGATGACGTTGATTTGGGTTGACTATGTTATCATAGGTCAATGAATATGCGGTGGGGTGATGGATTTATCATGGATCGATCACATTATCATCAATTGATTGTATTGTCATTGGATGATTGTATTTAGTGTTGTCTTATTTCTAGGCCAATGGGAAACTCCATTGTTATGTATCAATCACATTGCCAGAATATAATACAAAGAGAGTACAATGTGATATGTAAAATGTAAATTTTATTCAAAATTCATCTAAGCAATTGGGTAGATTACTTAGGTTATATCTATACACATGTCAACATTTGATTAAGAAATAAAACATTAGAAAAGCAAAATTTATCTACAAGTAGGTCCCATGACAATCACAGTTATCAATACAACGTGAATGAGATCAAAACATCCATGAATGAATCTCAACCTTATTCCTCTTGATAAAAATGCCTCTAACATAATTAATTTTTTTTGGAGATAACTTACACCTTTAGAGTGGAAACTCTAGTACACTTTATAATAGCTCATCACATTCTACAAAACTCATAAGTGATTATGTAGGCACGAAGCTAGGAAACCCCTTTCCCATTTCACATGCAACAGTAATTTAGGGTTAGGTAGGTCATTAGTTATTTTTGATGGTCAAATAACATCAAATGAATGCATATCCTCCACGTCACTGCCTCAACAAAAAAATATTGATATTATCTCGATGTATGGAAGCCATTCGTTTCTTTTCATTTAGGCAAGTTTCCCATGAAAAGGTCATGGACCCACATACAACTAACATGAGGTGGCAGGAATTAGGTGAATAGGGATGTGGTGAGATGTTTGCAAATAGATGACTATCTCTAGTAAATGAACTCCTAAATGTAAGTTGAGTTGTAGATCGATCAATAAATAAATGTGTGTCATGAATGGAGGCCACTTATAATAAACTAACATCCCTTCAAGATAAGAATTTAAACAATCTTCCATAGTAAATGGTTACCAAGAGAGGAAAGCGAGAGCCTCTTGCTCACTCTGATTCTCATCTTCTCTAGAAGAACCCTTCGTAAGAACAAGTTTTTTGATTTCATTTGTATGTGACTCCTCTTCTCTTTCACATCTACGCAATGGATGTGCAAAAACATGCAAGAAATACCATCTGTAATTTTGTTACAATTATTTTTAAGAGACCATATAAATTCATATCACCATTTATTTTACAAATTGATGCTTCTGAGAGAGAATGCTTTTCTTTCATTTCATGTTTATTTCATTTTAATTCACATTAAAAGCCTGATTTGAGAGGAGAAGATGAAAGATGTTTTGTTAATGCACAGATTTGCCCTCTCATGATTGCATCTAATTTTATAAAGCTGATGTCGATGCTAAAGATTTTGCTCACATTTAATTTCTTTCTGATTGTGTTTGTTGGCTTGTATGGAAATTATTGAAGTCAAAATAATATAAAAATAATGTGCAGGTGAATATCACCTGCATTTGATAGTAAAGTATAGGGTAGTTCCAATAATTGTGTTAAGAGTCTCAGGCATACAACACGCTACACAGGTTTGATCATTTTCATGGAGGAGTTCTTTATAAACGTGAGGACATCAACCCTTCACTTTATGACACTAACGATGACAGTGATTTGTCCCCAAAGAACTAGATGAAATACAAAGATTGCACAATAGTGACACCACCATAGATAGAATGAAAGATTCCATTGAAATGCAGCTTGCCCAATTTATCTTGAAACAAACATGCCATATTTGGATATTTGAAGAGGATCTCAGATACTCAGTGTAGCCTCTGGTGGAACCTTATATCAGGTAATTTGGTCTTATATACTTTGATTTTGATATTCATTAGACTAACTCTACATTAAACTCTAGAACAATTAGATGTAGAGAAGGAGCTGTGCAAGAAATTAGGCTATGGTATTAAACACAAACTATGTTGACTACGATGGGCATAAGAACCCTCTCAGAGTGGTGAACAATACTCCACTTCACTTATGGTTTAAAGATTCTTTTAAAGGAGACAATCTAATTATTATGGTTAATTGCTATCATCATCAGGTATATAGTTATATGGATATGTTCATGATTTTTCTGTAGCCTTTGTGCATTTTATCCTATCCACATACAATTTTGTTGAAAAGTGATGCTGAAGTGCAGTTCACTCAGTTCTATTTTTAGACTATTAGTGTAAATTTAGTTTGCATGAACAGTTTTTTGTGGAGCTAAACTTAGACAGTTAGTTAATTTTTAGTTAATATATTTTTTAGAAAAAATAAAGCCTTAGAAAGACTAGAGTTGGTTTTAGTTGCTATTACATGCAAATTATTATTTAGATAAATTTAAAATATTTTATTTAATAATTAGAAAAGCATGTTCACATGCAATTCTATTAATACATTGTAATTTATCTCTATTTTCAAGAAGAAGAAGGAGAATGATTCCAATTTTTTGAAGAAGTATTTTTTATTTTTGCAACTCTTATCTCATCTGTGTTATGAATATTGCATATATTTGGCTATGATTTAATTTTATTTAAAAATTCTACATTTGGTATCAGAGCAGGTATTTTTCTTTGGGGTTAAAGATTTAGTAGTTGAAATTTTGCCAAGAAAAATTATCATGTCAAATTCTAACTCCTTGCCCATTCCAAAATTTGATGGAAATGAGTATGATTATTGGTGTATCAAAATGATGACTTTTTTGATAGGAAAATATTTGTGGGAGATTATTGAATCAGGTTATGTAGAGCCAGCTGATTATAATGCCCTCACAACAAATGATTAAACAACTAAGAAGGAGGCTAAGAGGAAGAATGCTCAAGCCTTATTTCATATTCAAATAGCTCTAGATAAGAGCATATCTCCATGAATTACAGGAGCAAAGACAGTAGAGGATGCTTGGAAGACTCTAAAAAAAGCTTACCAAGGTAGTGATCAAGTTAAAGTTGTCAAGTTATAGACATTGAAGAGAGAATTCAAGAATTTAAAGATGCAAAAAGCTGAAAATGTGAGTACCTATTATGTCAAAGTAAAAGATGTGGTCAATAAGATGGCTACACTTGCTGAAATTGTGAACAATAAGATTGTGATCAAAAAAGTGTTGAGGACTCTCACAGCAAGGTGGAACCATGTTGCCATAATCATAGAAGAAAGCAAGAATTTGTCTACCCTTCAATTTGATCATCTAGTTGGATCTTTGATGTCTCATGAAGAAAGATTGAGAGATTCATTTGGAGAAAGTGATGAGAAAGCTTTTTCCTCCAAATTACAAATCACAAAGAATGAAGATGCTAATAGTAGCATCAAAAGTAATCAAGACCAAGGTAGAGGTCAAAATCAAAATTACTCAAGAGGAAATATTGACAGAGGTGGTTTTCGAGGAAGAGGTGGTTTCAGAGGAAGAGATAGAGGCTGATTTGATAAAATAAATATCCAGTGTTATCGTTGTAACAAGTATGGCCACTTTAATTATGAGTGTATATTAAAAGAAGGTAATAATGGTAAAAGCATTCATTATGCTCAAGAAGGTGATGAGAATCCTGTAGATGATTTATTTTTATCTTATGACAAAGCTGAAAATGTTTCTAAAGATATTTGGTATTTAGATTCAGGGTGTTCTAACCACATGTCAGGGAATAAAAAACTTTTTTATATAATGGATAAAAGTTTTAAATCCAAGATCAAACTTGGTGATGACAAATCATTGGAGGTTGCTGCAAAAGGAGCTATGGAAGTCCATACAAAATAAGGTATGAAGAGTGTTAAAGACATTTATTACACTCTAAATTTAAAGCATAATTTATTGAGTGTTGGAAAATTATGTGAGAAGAATTATAAAGTTGTATTTGAAAATCAACAATGTATAATTTATGATAAGAATCAAGGAAATAAGGTGATAATAGTTGTGCCTATGACACAGAATAGGATGTTTTCATTGAAGTTTGGTGAACATAACAAGAACCTTGTCAATATGGCATATGAGGATACAAGTTGGTTGTGGCATCTCAGGTATAGGCATTTAAATTTTCATAGTTTAAATATTCTAACATCAAAAGCATTAGTTTCTGGTTTACCTAAGGTTGAAGAGCACAAGGAAGTTTGTGAAGGATGTGCTAAAGGAAAACATGCAAAAGAGAAATTTCCAAAAGGCAATGCATGGAGCACCCATTATCCACTCCAGTTAGTTCATTCAGACATTTGTGGTCCTATGAAGACAAAGAGTTTGGGTAAGTCATCATATTTTATTACTTTTATTGATGATTACTCACAACAGTGTTGGGTTTATTTTTTGAAGACCAAAGGTGAAGCTCTTGAGACATTCAAGAGGTTTAGAGCCCTTGTAGAAAATGACAAAGGGTGCAAAATCAAATGCTTAAAGACTGATCATGGAGGATAATTTTGTTCAAAATCCTTTCAAGGTTATTGTGATATGCATGGCATTAGAAGACAACTCACCACTGCATACACACCTCAAAAAAATGGTGTAGCTAAAAGGAAGAATCGTACAGTGGTGGAGATGGCACGAAACATGCTATAAACAAAGGGATTAAGTAATTCTTTTTGGGGAGATGCAGTTGCTACATCAGTATGTATTCTCAATCGGAGTCCCACTAGTGCACTTGACAGGATAACTCCGTATGAAGCCTGGTATGAGAAAAAGCCAAATGTTAATTATTTCAAAGTTTTTGGTTGCTTAGCTTATGTTCATGTTCTTGATCAAAAGAGGAAAAAGTTAGATCCCAAAAGTGAGTCATGTATTTTTGTTGGATATAGTGAGGAAAGTAAGGCTTATAGGTTATATAATCCTCTCACTAATAAGCTTATTGTGTCAAGAGATGTGATTTTTGATGAAGAGGGAATTTATGGTCATCAAAAAGGCCATATGGAGAAGTCAAAATCTATTTTAAATAAAGTTATTATGGATGATATTGATCATGGACAGCCCACTAATATTTTTGTGATAACATTAGTGCTATTAAATTGGCCAAGAATCTAGTCCATCAGAACAAGACAAAACATTTTGATTTAAAGCATCATTTTATCCGAGATTTAGTGTAGATGAAGGTAGTAGAATTGAAATACATCAACACTAAAGAACAATTGGCAGATATCTTCATGAAAGCAGTTGCAACAGATCAATTTTTGACACTCAGAGATCAAATTGTGAGCCTGCTCAGCATCAAGGGGAGTATGTTGAAAAGTGATGCTGAAGTGCAGTTCACTCAGTTCTATTTTTAGACTATTAGTGTAAATTTAAGTTGCATGAACAGTTTTTTGTGGAGATAAATTTAGACAGTTAGTTAATTTTTAGTTAATATATTTTTTAGAAAAAATAAAGCCTTAGAAAGACTAGAGTTGGTTTTAGTTGCTATTACATGCAAATTATTATTTAGATAAATTTAAAATGTTTTATTCAATAATTAGAAAAGCATGTTCACATGCAATTCTATTAATACATTGTAATTGATCTCTATTTTCAAGAAGAAGAAGGAGAATGCTTCCAATTTTTTGAAGAAGTATTTTTTATTTTTGCAACTCTTATCTCTTCTGTATTATGAATATTGCATATATTTGGCTATGATTTAATTTTATTTAAAAATTCTACAAATTTTTCCCTGATTTTCTTCTAGAAGATAAAGAGACTGCCAGAGAAATTCCTAGATGGTTTAGTTGAAGCCTTTTATGATCCGAAAGCATACAATCCAGAGAAAGAAAAATTCATAATGGGCCTGCAGCTCCTGAAGATTATAACTTATGAAAGATTATAACTTGTTTAAATGTAGGGCAAAATTGTAATTCCACTATCAAATCTAGGTGATATTCTCGTGCACAAATATTTTGATATTATTTCCATTGCGATCGTTTCCATATACGCAAGCAAACATAATCAAATAAAAATTTAATGTGAGTTTCTGCAAAAGATTACTTTAAATTTTATCGGCATAATGTTCGGCGTCGACGTCAGCGTTTTGAAATTAGATTGAATTAGTGAGAAACAAAGTTGCAATCAAGAGAGGACAAATCTGTGATTTAAAGAAACCATGAAAATAAAAAAAACATTCCCACATACGGACCAGCCTGTAAAATAAATGGCGATTAGAATGTATATGGCTTCGTTTAAAAAAATGTAACAAATTGATGGGGTGATATACCTTAATGCATGTTAATATACAGGCATTGCATAGATGTGAAGCGAAAGAGAGGTGTGGCATATCTACGAAATCAACAAATTTGTTCTTGCGAAGGGTTCTTCTGGAGACGATGAGAACCCGAGATAGCAGAGAGGTTGTTGCTTTGCTCTCCTGCGGTGAATGGGAATGTGAATGCGAATGCATATGCTTGGTAGCCATTTTCTATGAAAGATCGTTTAAATGCTTGTCTTGTGTGGATTGAAATGGAGGAAGAGATGTTAATTTATAAGCGGCCTCCATTCGCGACACATTGATTGATTGATTTACACCTCAGCGGCCTCCATTCTCATCCTTCATTTTTTCCTAAACGTCCCGCCGCCTCCCAATTCAATGATGACTATCATGACTACGTATTGTTTACACCATTAGTATTGTTTGATGACTACAAATGGTACTACTTTTATTATTTTTATTGTTTGCTGACCAGTTTTGGGGAGCCTTCAACGCAACTTACTAACAACTAAACGGAATGAGATAGAGCCACGTTTCTTTAAAAGAAGTACATGACAACTCATAAATACAATATTATTAGATCAACTCGATTGGGAAATGTTTTATTAAATATTAATTGAGGTATGGATAATATTTTATTTTAATGTTTAATATATTTATAATATATATTTATTGTTTGATGTGTTATAGTAGATGGAAAGTTATATTTAAAATCGATTTAAAATAAATATTTAAAAGATATTAAAAAAATAGTAGACCCAATTTTTATAATATATTATAAATATATTGTAAATTAAATATATAATAATTGTAAATGTTATATATCATAATTTAATTATCTACTTGATATTATTATTAAATTAAATTTTGATAATTTTTAAACATTTTATGATAAATATAAAATATTGTATAATCATATATTATATCAATTATTAGATACCTTTCATTTGTTAACCCTTTTTTCATATATTTTTCTTTTAAGTTAAGATAGAATTTCATTAAAATAATAAATAAAATGATTTATAAATCTATATGTTTTAAATTCAATCTTTTGTTTTTATTATTGTTAAAGAATGTTATTAAAAAAATTAATCTTTTAATTGGTTGGTTGTAGAATTCATTTGTTCAAACTTTATCTTATTCTCTTATAACTTAAATATGTTTTAAAAAATAATTTTTTAATAATATAAATTGCTATTTCAAATTGAATATCTTTAATCTATGTTTTTTTATTATTATTTTTAAATTTTTAAAACTTTTAAATTTTTAAAATTTATGGTACAAAAAATTTATATCAATTTTTAAAAAAAATAAATTTTACATATTTTGGAATTGTCCTCATTTCATATTTATAAAATAAAAAGTGTAAAAAAAATATTTAAAAAATAGTATAATTTTTTTTAAATTTTGTTATAACTTACCATTTTAAATAAAATACATTTAATCTATACATATTAAAGTTTATATTAACACTATAAAATATGCATATAAAATCTTCATGAAACAAAGGATACATAGTGACTAGTACAACTCTTTCTATTGTAGATGAAGAATCAAAATAGATGAAAATATAAAGATGATTTTAAACAAAAATTATTTTTAACAAGCATATTGTGTGGCCTAAACAATAAAAGTTACGAAAAAAATATTTTATTTTATTATAGAAAATTATACCATTAATAAATTAGCAAAATAATTTTTTTACTAGTCAAAACCATCTTAATTAAAAATTACAAATATTGAATTTTTAGAATTGTTAAAAAAAATAACATGATATATTTAATTTTTTAATATTATCTAAAATAGAAGTATTTTTAATATAAAATAATAAGGTAAAGTGGGCCCTTACCCCAAAGCACAAAAGGATCTTACTAGCAGATCAAATCAAGAAAGACAAAAGAGGTCTCTAAGAGAATAAAAAGAGATGATAAGAAAATAAAAAATCTAAACAACCATAGATTCAACAAGCCTATTATAATAGAGAAGACCAAAGGATTGAAGCTCAGAAGCTTCACATCCTAGAGTAAACAATGAGTTTAAGAAAGAAGCGCTACCATGAAACCTCTCCCAAGAAGCAAGAAGATGACATCATTAAAAGCCTTGATCACTAATTATTATAATGTCTTTCAAGTATGAAACTAAGATCACTACTCTGAAAAAATGATGACAAAATAATCCAACATAGAAACCATGGCTTATCCAATTCTCTCAAAAAAAATATGATCCAAGAAGTAAAAATAGGGAGAAAGCGATGGGACAACCCAAACACCAAAATCTTGATCACCAAACTCTACAATGACAATTTGAACAAAAAAAATTTGTTAACGAATCAATTCTTAAATGATTAAATATTTGCATTCTTCTTAGGGAAGAGGGCCTTTACATTACTAATATTTATAAGGAGAAAGGTGAAGTGAATTGAAGTTAGCCAAGAAATATATTAGAGAGTTAGTCTCTTGGTAGTTGTGGGAAAAAAAATGTCTTCAAATAATAGAATGATATAGAAGATATCTTAAATGATTGAATTGAGATACCACTAGACTGAACTTATCAAATCAAAAATATTGATAATCAAGAGAGAATCACCTTCCACAAATAATTTTCTAAAATTTAAATCGATAGCGGTTCTCAAAATTTTAAGAAGAGTTAGATTTTCAAATGAATTATTTTAAAACCAATGTATGTTGAATAAAAAACATGATAGAATTTATCCCATATTATCTTTGAAGATGATTCCACCTCCAAAAAGACCTGGCTTATCTTTGGATGCACTATCGAAATCAAGCTTGACATAGTTATCACATGAAAGTGATTGAGAGGCCAATAATATTTTGTTGATTTTTGAAGAGAGGTTGATGTTATATTTCAATAAATTATATTTTAAAATAATATGATGACCCTCACCAATGATTTTATTTTTAAAAGGAGATACTTTATCCTTAAAAATATCTTGAAAGAGTGTTACAAAATAGTAATATTAATATTATTAATGTATAAATAAAAAATTCTAGTGCTACAAAAAAGTTCTACCAAACTTTATAAAAAATCTTTAAATAAAAATCATATTTTCAATATAATTTATCAAATACATTGAGATTTTTTTTTTAATATATTAATTTTTTATTTCTATAATAAATGTAGATTAATTTTAAATTTATTTATAATTTATAATTTAAATTAAAAACTATTATTTTTTAATATTTATATACATCTAATAATTAAAGATAAGTAATCCTAATTATTTCATATCAAATTAAAAAAGAATTGAATTAAAGATTATATTTTAATATCACCTCACATTTAATGAATACATCATACAACTAAATTAAAAATGACCATTCTTAAATAACTTAAGATTATAATGAATTAATTATTTATAAATAAAATATTATAATATGATATGAGTAACATTTATCTAAAAACCCTCAAATAATGTAATATGCATAACAACCAATATCATTCTTTAGATAAAATATGAAAAACAAGAATATGGATCAAATAGATTAAATTTTTAATATATATTTTTCCAAAGGGATAACAATGGAACTATACACTAACTATAAATAACAATGGAACTATACATTAACTATAAATAACAATGAAACTATACACTAAATATGGATATAACGGATTTAAATCAGACTATAAATAACAATGGAATAATACACTAACAATGGATATCAAAGATTTAAATAAGACCCTTCTATAGTTCTCTAGTTTTATAGATATAAATAGCTCAATAATATTTAGTTTTATGGGTGAACATGTTTTCAACATAATTTTGAAGCCATTTAAGTCATTTAAATATTATGGTTTGAATTTGATAGGAATGTGCAGTTTGGAAATAAATCTTCACAAAGTTTTGAATGGAACATCATATGGTATGTTTGCTTTATTATTAAAGATTTAAAGCATATAAAAATATGATAATAATATATGATTTTAAATTAAATTAAATATTTAAAAATAAAATTTAACATAATAAAATTTTGTTTCATTAATTTAAATTATTTAATAAATGTTAAAGTGTATTATCTTTATTCAAATAAAATTTATATTTATATTTTTAAAATAAAAATATTCCTATTAAAAATCATATATATTTAAGTTTACTAAATTTATCTACATTATTATATTGAATTGAAGTGTTTTATAAACTAAAAAAGGAAAAAAAAAAAAAAAAAAGACACTATTAATAAAGAAAAGTAGCATAAACATCTTCCTCAATGGAAATGATAATAAGGGATGACTTGAATCTTTGTATATGACCTATAATTATTGTGGTATTTTGAAACACAAATTTACCTAAGACTCTAATCTCACATGGCCTTGAATGGAAAAACAACATCCGTTTGTGCACTTCAAAAATTGTTTATGACTTTTTCAATGTAAAACTATATTAAACCCAATGACCTCTTCAAATTAAGACTTGAAGCTCTAAATAATTTTTCCAATTAATTATTAAATTATTTTATTTTATAAAAAACAAATTATTATAATGTTTAAATAAATTATATTTTAAAAATAAAATATATAATGTCAAAGATTTTAAGAACGAAAAATCTTCTAATGGCAAAGTGAAGTTGTCATTTATTTTGAATATACATAAAAGTGTTGTCTAACTTTTGTTGTTAGCATAAAAAAATTTCAATTCTTTCATAAAAATTTACATTTTTTATATATTGAAAGATTTGGAGTGTCAACTTTTGAAGGTTTGAGCTCCTAAACCATCAAGAAGAAGTCATATGTTGACCCTAGATTCTACACTTAATGGTACTTATGAAAAAAATGACAAAGTAGAATAGGATCACACTTATTATTTTATAAATGTATAAAATAGTATTGAAGATTTTTTAAACATGTGTGGGAAAAGGAATGATGCTTTAGTTAAGAAGAAACCCAAGTAAGCATTGATGCACATGTTGAAAGAAGCATAGATTGAAAGAAACATATTAAGGTTCAAGGAAGGAAAGATATGAAAAATGTTAAACATCAAGGGAACAAATATGATGATGGAAAGGAATTGATCCAAATCAATCAAGATATATTGAATAATAGTCCAATGGGAAGGGAAAAGCGAAGAATGGTTGAAAAACATGGATAGGTGGAGTTGCTTTAGTTTTAACTGGTAGCCGAAGGTGTCTAAGAATTATATAAACAAGGACCTTAACCTCTCATTTTATCAAATCTTTTTTTGCATATGTTAGATCCATTTTATAATAAATGTAAGTGTGGGGAAAGCTCAAGGTTTGAAGAATATATCAATCCTTGAAAGGTTATTATATATGTTGTATCATGTCTTGTAGCATGAATTCTTAGGTTTGTACATGAATAGAGTTGTTGTATATGTTGATGTAATGTATATGATGTTAGTAATGGATAGAAGTGATATTAAATATATATGTTATAAGCAATAATGTATAGGAGTTCATATTGATAATGTAGTGTTTTTATGGGGAGTTGTTGCAGACACTATTCTCCATATATTATTATAAATCAATGGGGTTCTTATTATTTTTTATATGCCTCGAGTGAGTCCTTAAGTCTCTAGTTTAGGTGATATTTCACTATTTTCAGTATTCATATTTTTTGTGCATAGTTTTCTCTACACAAGATAGTGTAAAGAAAGGCTAAAATAAGCACAAAATTTTGGTTCCATTGCTGAGACCCTTTTTGTAAGGAGTGTAGAAATTGGAGTGGTGTTTATGAAATATTACTGTTAATGAAATAAATTTCTGAATTTAAAACCCTAGTGATGGTAGGATAATTTTTTTTTTCATGTGAGGACTATGAAATTGGTGAGCTAGAGATGATGTCAACTTGGCACTAGTGAAGGGAAAATGGAAGACTTTATGAAGAGGGAAGAGATGATTCAAATTATGGACCCCACATGGGAGGGGAGCTAAGTAATTTGAATGCCATGATTACCCACATAGAATATAGAGAGCACATGACTAGTTGACATGAAGAATATATGGGTTATAATGAGAAAAAGGTGGTACATAGTAAAGGATCATTTCTTGAGGAGAGTTAATTTGAGTAAATTGGTGCAAAACTATGAGAAGGTGGAGGAAGATGTGCAAGTTTCATATGATTTGTTCACGTATGAAAGATAGGCGCTCCAATGAGGAAAAAGTGATGCACAATAAAGGATCCCTTTTTTAGGAGAGTCAATTCAAGTAAATTTATGCGAAACCATGAGAAGATGGATGTATATGTGGAAGTTTTGAAGAGCTCAGATCTAAGTTTTCTTATTATTAATATAAACATATTATGAGAAAAAACATTTTTTGTAGAGGTTCAATTTGTAAAATAAGTGGGGACTTGAATTTATATGGCATCTCAAAAATAAATGTTATAATATTATGAGATAATATACCTTGCATGCTTATACACAACCATTGCATAAATGTGAGAGGAGGACTTACCTATGAAATCAAAAAAATTATTCTTATGAAGTGTTATTTTAGAGATGATGAGATGCTGAGGGAGTAGATGATGAAAAGTCAAGGGAATACAAACGTTGCTTTGCTCTCTTGATGTGAATGAGAATGTGAATGGGAGTGCATGGTAACTATTTTCTATGGAAGATCATTTAAATCCATTTACGACACACACATCAACGTCATGTGGCTAGGATACCTATGAAATCAACAATTTTTTCCTTGCGAAGGGTTCTTTTGGAGATGATGAGAAGCTAAGGGAGCAGAGACATTGCTTTGCTCTCCTACTATGAATGAGAATATGTATGTGAATGCTTGGTAAAAAAAAATTGTGGAAGATTGTTTAAATCCATTTACAACACACAAGTCAGTGTTGTGTGGCTAGCATACCTACAAAATCAACAAATTTGTTTGTGTGCCTAGAAATATACATCATGTGGTCAACATACCTATGAAATCAACAAATTTTTTCTTGTGAAGGGCTCTCCTAGAGATGATGAGAAGCTAAGGGAATACAAATGTTGCTTTGCTCTCTTGATGTGAATGGGAATGTGAATGTGAATGCTTGGTAGCTATTTTCTATGGAAGATCATTTAAATCCATTTATGACATACACATCAATGTCATGTGGCTAGGATAACTATGAAATCAACAATTTTTTTCTTGCGAAGGGTTGTTTTGGAGACGATGAGAAGCTAAGGGAGCAGAGACATTGCTTTTCTCTCCTACTGTGAATGAGAATATGTATGTGAATGCTTGGTAACAATTTTTTGTGGAAGATTTTTTAAATCCATTTACAAAACACAAGTCAATGTCGTGTGGCTAGCATACCTACAAAATCAACAAATTTATTTTTGTGAAGAGTTCTTCTAGAGATGATAAAAAGCCGAAGGAGTAAAAAGGTTGTTTTGCTCCCCTATTATGAATAGGAATGTGAATTTGAATGATTAATAACCATATTCTATGGAAGATCATTTAAATCCATTCATGACACACATCAACATCATGTGGCCAACATACTGAAGAAATCAACGAATTTGATCTTTTGAAGATGATGAGAACCTGGAAGAACAAAGAGGCTATTGCTTTGTTGTCATGTTGTGAATTGAATGCTTGGAAACCATTTTTTGTGGAAGATCATTTAAATCCTTGTCTTGTGTCGATTGGAATGGAGGAGGAGATGGTAGCTTATAAGCGTCCTCCATTCAAGACACACTGATTGATTGATGTACACCTCAACGTCTCGTGGCTAGCTTGTTCTCATCCTTCAATTTTTTAGAAACGTCCTACCGCCTCCCAATTTAGTTAATATCCACTGTTTTTACTTCCTTTTTTTTAAATGCCATCTGAATGTGATGACCAGGGGTTAAATTTGACGGTCACCTTTACCCGTTAAAAAAAAATTGTGATGGTTTCAAAATTAATGTCACCTTGCACGTAACGTTCATTTCCTTTTTTTGACTTTCATAATTTTTATGTAAAAATGAGTTAAATCTTGTTGTTATTGCTCATATTGCAAAGAAAGAATGTTCACTATGGCTACACACATTGCCTCAAAGGATGTTATGTCATGGAAGGGGATTGGGCACCTATTTTTAATATGAAGTTGGTCCAATGGATTTGTAACAATGTGTAAGATAAAATGAATCTTTTCTATTAAAATAAGACCCTTAAATTTTCATTTCAGCAAAAAAAATCTATAAATTAGTGAGGGCTGAAAATTTCCTTCAATAATTTAAGATTTAAGTGTGAACGATTTTTTTCAAGATTTTAAAACTAGTAAAAATATAAATCACTTATTTACAAATAACTCCCAAAATACACCCCTTCAAATTTCTCAACATAAAAAATAAATAAAAACCCATGAAATTTTTATCATAAAAAAACTACTAAATTTTCTTAACACTATCAGGGAAAAAACATATAAAAAATTTAAACTTGATCCACCCATAACAAAATAGTCTATTAAATTTAATATAGAGTACCTAAATTTGAACTCCAGTGCCTTCCAAGGCTATTGCAATTCCAAACTTGTAAGGATCTTTTGCATCAACGTATCCTCTACCAAGATCTCCTTCAGAGACCAGGTTTCTGAAATAGCACTCTAACATTTTTTCATGCTCAATATGTTCCATGAAAAAATCATAGAAGCAGAGCTTTGCATCTTGTAATGTAAAATATAGCATTTGCAGCACTTCTATGCTGGGTTCAAAGCAAGCACCACCCTTTTCTGAATATAAAAAGTAGTATCCCAATGGTTTACAAGTGCTTTGCCTTATCCTTAGATGTGTAGTAATTTATTGCAAGCTGGATATGGTAAAAAACATCCCTTAGAAAATTTCAGAGCTGATTATTTGAAAGAGGGACATGATCAGAGTTATGGTCATTGTGAGCTTCCATAGATGAGTAGATAAAAGGGAGCAGGGCTTTCAATGGTTGATGAGTTATTTGGATGGGTTCATGTAGAACCCTAGGAAAAATGTCATGCATAGACATTAGATGACAGAATTGGCTACACCATTTTGCCTTACCAAATGACTAGCCAAGCCTTTGGTCTCTGACTAGACGACAACTAAATGTTAGACAAAATGGAAGCTTTTGGTTTTTATTAGTCTTATTTTTGTTCACAATGGTATTGGTGAGCATCCAGAGTGTTGTCCACCTAAACCGTGGTCTATGAAACTATGGCTTGCTCATTCCTTTGACTCCATTCTACCTAAAATTAGTATGGTCAACAAAAGAATCTAAATGTAAAAACCATTGAAATTTTTATAAGGGGGTTCTATTTCGTACACATAAATTGGGATATTTACCTTTCAATCAAAATTATGATTTATAAGAACAAGATTGTTTCTGACTGTCTTACAAAATAGTTCTCTACCAAAAAATTTAGATTTTTTACAGTCTATCCAAATCATTCTATATGATCTTGGAATCATTCCAATTTCTCTTATAGCACCTTAACTTTCCCACTACAGCTCGGATCCATGTTCTTGAAGGACAAAAATGACTTCTTCCATTCACAGGACTCACTCCATGGCTTAAGAAACCCGCGGTGAATGACAATAGAAGCGGTTAAATTTTAATCATCTTGTAAACATGACCCTGTTGTCACTATTTGGGCACTGGCAGCTTAATCGACCAAATGGCAATTGCAATGGCACCCTGTGGTAGATCCATTTATTTGTACCTAGATGCATTATAAACTATAATCTTGATTTCCCATACTTCTTTGCTAATGTTATTTGATCCTCAATGCCTCATCTTCACTCCGCTTCAACCTCTCTGACTCCTAGTCCTAGAGTCCTGACTAAATTGAGTCTCTATCGTCACATCGTGATTTACCAATGGGAAATCTAGGGAATGGGGATCGTGGTTAATGTTGTGGACCATCTGGTGAACTGGTACTCTAGACTCTAGTCTAAAAACAATGCATTATAAATTATAATTTACAAGCTTACAATTGTGCCTGCACCGCACGATAATGACATTATGTATATGTTTTCACTTTTCATAGTAATTCCACTTCCCCTTCTCTATGTACCAGTATGGGTCCACGTACCAACATGGGTTCAAAATCATATGATAATTTTGTCTTTAGGCTTTAAGGAGTAGGTTTCATATGGTCCGATCTCATATTTTATTTTATTTTGCTTCTGAATCCAGAGTCTGGACACTATCACATTGACACAAGTTGCAATGCATTTATTGATGTGTTTCGACGGTTTGGTCATGGGAGACTATGATTACGAGTCGTGACTCATGACATGTCCCACTCCCACACTCCAACCTCAGGGTCCTATTAATAATTTTAAAATGGTCAAATTTTTATTGTGAACGTCAATATGACATTTTGTATAATTTTTTGCCCATCCCCTCATACAGTTAAAAATATAATGCAACCATATTTTATGGGTAAAAATCTCAAAAATGTTGAAACGGCTGCCAAATTTAACCCCTAATGATGACTACGTATTGTTTAC
Organism: Torreya grandis; assembly: GCA_037957365.1. NCBI lineage: Eukaryota > Viridiplantae > Streptophyta > Pinopsida > Cupressales > Taxaceae > Torreya > Torreya grandis. The sequence goes on along the minus strand of JARHVA010001110.1, from coordinate 2,962,190 downwards.
ACCATTAGTATTGTTTGATGACTACCAATGGTACTACTTTTATATTTTTTATTGTTTGCTGACTAGTTTTGAAGGAGCCTCCAACGCAACCAACCTAAAAAAATAAGTACATGATAACTAAATTATTTTGAGATTAATTCGATTGGGAATTGTTGTTTTAAGTCTTAATTGAGGTATAGATAATATTTTATATGAATGTTGAACAGATTTATAATATATATTTATTGTTTGATATGTTTTAGAGGAGGGAATTTTTTTTTTTTTTTTCGATATAAAATAATTATTTGAAAGGTATTAAAAAATAATTGATCTAATACTTATAATATATTATATATTAAATAGTCAATAATTATAAATTTTACATATTTTAATTTAATTGATTATTTTATATTATTATTAAATAAAATTTTAATAATTGTCATATATTTTATGATAAATATAAAATATTGTATAATAATATATTATATTAATTATTAGACATCTTATTTAATAGCTTATATATATATATATATATATATATATATATATATATATATATATATATATATATATAAGCTATTAAATAAGATGTCTAATAATTAATATAATATATTATTATAAAATATTTTATATTTATCATAAAATATATGACAATTATTAAAATTTTATTAAAGGAATAGATAAAATGACTTAAATCTATATGTTTTAAATTCAATCTTTTATTTTTATTTTTGTAAAAAGATGTTATTAAAAAAATAAGTCTTTTCATTTTTTAATTACAAAGTTCATTTGTTCAACCTTTATTTTATTCTCTTATAACTTTATAAAAAATTAAAATTAAAATCTTTACAAATATAAATTACTATTTCGAATTGAATATCTTTAAGTCCTTGTTACTAAGTCAAAGAAATATTCTACATACTTAATTCATGTAAAAATAAGGTTTCAAAAAAAAAACTCTTATATTTTTAAAATTCATCGTACAAAAAATTTATAACAAATTTTTAAAATAGATTTTACATATTTTGGCATTGTCCAAATTTTATATTTATAAAAAGAGTGTACAAAAAAAACTTTAAAAGATGATATAATTTTTTATTTTTATTTTTATTATTATTATTATTATTTTTTGTTAAATATTATTTATAACTTATTATTTTAAATGAAATACACTTAATCTATACATCTTAAAGTTTCTATTAACACCATAAAATATGCATATAAAATCCTCGTGAAATAAGGGACACATAGTGATTACTCCCAGCTTTTCTATTGTAGTTGAGGAATAGAAATAGATGAAAATATAAAGATGATTTTAAACAAAGGTCATTTGTAACAACCATATTTTGTGTCCTATATGATAAAAGTTGCAAAATATCATTTTATTTTATTAGAAAAAAATTCTACCTTCAATAAATTAGCAATGATTTTTTTACAAGTCAAAACCATCTTAATTAAAAATTACAAAGATTGAATTTTTAAAATTCATAAAAATACAATACAATATATTTAACATTTAATGTTATGTAAAATAGTAATATTTTTTATATAAAATAATAAGGTAAAATGGGCCCTTACCCCAATGTATAAAAGGATATTACTAGTAGATCAAACTAAGAAAGACAAAAGAGGTCTCTAGGAGAATAAAAGAAGATAGATAAAAATCCAAAAATATAAACAACCACAAATTTAATTAGCTAGTTACAACATAAAAGACCAAAGGATTGAAGCCCAAAAACTTCACATCCAAGAACATACCATGATTTTAAGAAGGAAGTGCCGCCACGAAACCTCTCCTAGGAAGCAGGAAAATGATATCACTAGAAGCCTTGATCATCAATCACTAGAATGTCCTTCGAGCATGAAATTAAGAGCACTATTTCGAACAAAAGGATGATAAGATAAACTAAGATAGAAACCATGGATTTTCCAGTCCTCTCAAACAAAAATTATATAGGAAGCAAAAATAGGGAGAAAGCCCTGAGACAATAAAAACACTCCAAAATCTTGATCACCAAACCCTACAATGATAATTTGAAAAAAAAAATCGTCAATAGATCAAGTCTTTTCAAATTAATTGTTTGCATTCTTTCTAGGGAGGAGGGCCTTCATAGTACCAATATTGATTACGAAGAAGCTGAAGTGAACCAAAGTTAGCCAAGAAACCCACTAGAGAGTTAGTCTCTTAGTAGTTGTGGGAGAAAGAAATGTCCTCAAACAAAAGAATGACATGGAAGATATCTTAAATGATTGAATTTAAATGTCACTAGACTAAACTTATCGAATTAAAAACATTGATAAACAAGAGAGAATCACCTTCCATAAATAATTTTCTAAAATTTGAATCGATAGCAGTTCTCAAACTTTTAAGAAGAGCTAGATCTTCCATTGAATTTTTTCAAAAACAATAAATGTTGAAGGGAAAACATGATAGAATCTATCATTTATTATACTTGAAGATGAATCCACATCCAAAAAGACCTGGGATAGCTTTGAATACATCATCAAAATTAAGCTTGATGTAGTTGTCATATGGAAGCCACCAAGAATCCAATAACTTTTTATTAATTTTTGGAGGGAGGTTGAAGTTATTTTTTGATAATTTCCATTTTAAGAGAATATGATGATCATCACCAATAATTTTATTTTTAAGAGGTGATACTTTAACCTTAAAAATAACTTGAAATCACACCATAAAATAGTAATGCTATTAGTATGAATATAAAAATAAATAAAAATATAAAAATAATAAAAAAAATATTAATAACGGAAAGTAATCTTAACACCTTATCAATAGAGATGATAATAATAGAGGACTTAGTCTTTGTGTATAACCTAGAATTCTTCTTGTATTTTGAAACATAATTTTATTTGTTAATTTTATCTTACACGACCTTAAATAGATAAATCACCTCCATTTGTGCACTTCAAAAATTATATATGACCTTGTCAATCTAATGTTATATATAACTTAATGACCTATATAAAACCTGATGGTCTCTTGGAGGGATTATTTAAGACTTTAAGCCTTAAAGCCTTTTTCCACCTGCACATAAAATGATTTTATTTGTTATAAGTCAAATTGTTATGATTTATAGGAAATGATACCTTAAAAATCAAATATATAATGCCAAAAAATTTAAATAATAAAATTTCTCAATATACACAAAAACGTTGTCTTATTATTTTTATTATCATACAAAATCTCCAATTTTTTAGTAAATGTTTACATTCTTTATATTATTGAGGATTTTGGAGTGCCACCCTTTGAGGGGTTTAAACTCCCAAACCACAAGAAAAAAACACTTTTTGACTCGAGAGTATGCACATAATGTTATTTATGTAAGAAATGACTAAATGAGATAATTTGTAGGTAAGATGTGTAGAATCATACCTAGAATTTCAAAAAGGTTAAGAATAGTTTTAAAAAGTTAATAAATATTCATAGGAAAGTTAATAATGCAATGGGAAAGAATCAACACAAGTAAATATCAAGGTATAAGTTAAAAGAAACATAGATGATGATAAATATAGAAAGGAACAAAGAAGGACATATGCAATAGATGTCAAAAATTAAGAGAGAAATTTGACAGATAGAAAGGGATTGATCTAAATTGATCAAGATATATTGAATAATATTCTAATGGAAAGGGAAAGTGGAATAATAGTTGGAAAAAATTGATAAGTATAACTAATTTAGTATCAACTAGATAAAGGTAAATTGGTCCAGGAATGTTATAAATAGGGAACTCCATCTCTCATCTGAATAATTAGATGTTGGATATGTTAAGCTTGTTTTACATGAAAATGGAGTGGAAGACATGTTTAAGGTATGAATAATAAATTGAGCCTCAAAAGGTGATTGAATATGTTATATCATTTATTGTATAATGAATTATTATTTTTTTATAGTAATAAATTTGTTGTACATGTTGATTTAAAGTGTATGATGTTAATGATGAGTAGAAGCGACATTCAATTTATATATTATAAGCATTTATGTTTAGTATTTTGTATTCTTTATGATGACGAGAAGGTTTCATAAATTTTTTTTAAACATATTAAATTCCTTATATCTTCTTATATCAATGGAGCTCTTATTATTATCTTGATGCATCTTGGGTGAGTGCATAAGTATCTAGCTTAGGTAATATGTTTATGGTATGAGTATTCATATTTTGTGCATAATCCTTTCTCCACAAGGCCATGGAAAGGAATAATAAAATAAGCACACAATTTTGGTTCCATTGTAAAGATCTTATTTGTAAGGAGTGTGGAGATTGAAGGAATGTTTTATAAATATTGTTGTTGATGAAATAAATTTCTGAATTTGAAATCATAACAATGGAAAGATAAAAATTTCATCACTTGGTGGCTAATAAATTGGTTATTTTGATGTGAGATAAAATTGGTACAAGTGAAGTGATAATATAATACTTAGAGAAGAGGGAAGAGATGTAATGTATGTACATTGCATGTAAGGGGGAGCTACATCATTTGGATGCCATGAGTACCACATAGAATAGGGAGGGCATATAATTAGTTCACATAAATAATATTGGTGCTGAAATGAGGAATATATTATGCATGATAAAGGATACCTACATGAGGAGAGTCAATTTGAGGCAATTGATGTGAATCCATGAGAAGTTGGAGGAAGATGTGCAAGCTGTGGATAAATATGAAATCTAATTTTTCTTAAAGGTGATCCTAATGTATGTTGTGTTTCAAAATAAATTTTCAATCAACTATGAAGTTGAAGGATTAGGATAAAATTTATACATAGAAAGGTCCACCAAAAGATTCCTAAAATTGTCAAATATGTTTACTAAATATAAATTAAATTAATTAATTGATATATAATATATTATAATGACATCATTTAAACATAAAATATTATAATTTTATTTGTCATAATAAATGTATTAAATCATATAAAGTAAATCACTATAATTAATTAGACTACTTATTTTACTCACCATCTAACATATCTTTGAGTTACGTATTATAGATACTAAATCTTGAGAGAGAAAAAACCATGAAACTAAATAATTCAATAAATACTAAATCTAGTTTATGTTTGTATATGTATATGTATATATATATATATATATATATATATATATATATATATATATATATATATATATATATTGATGGAATTACCTGTCTCAAACATAGAGGTAAAACATCTTTCCAATTATAATTTATCCAATATTTGAAAATATTATCACTACTTGTTGGACAAGTCAATAAAATAAAGAAAAATAAAAGTGACATAATAATTTGTGACCAGTTTTTTTATGCTACAGGAATTGAATAGTGCATTCAATTTCAAAAATATGAATTGAATCTTCCCCTTTAAAATGAATATTTGTGACTCAATTGAAATGGAACTCCATAAAAATAGAATTTATTTTAATGTTTGATATTTTTAGATTTGTTATCACTACCCAATAACTAATTTTTAGATTTACAAATTTTGATAACATGAAAAAATATCGGCTGAAACTAGAATATGTCCACCTTAGAAGGATTCGGTGGAAAAAATAAAAAGAAAACAAGGGAAAAGTCATAAGTAAAAACAGATCAATGGTTGATAGGATTCTTGCAAGTGATGATGTAGAGGTAAATCATTTTTTATTTGTACATACCTTTAAATAGAATTTGATTGTTGATGAAGCCATGAGAGCATAATTTTTAAAGGATATTTATGGAGGAATGCAAATAAATTAAAAATAAATGTACCCACTTCAAAACTTACATAAGGTGGAGAAAAGGTAAAAATAAGAGTTTATTGGTGTTGAGTATGGAAATGAAAATTTGAGATTGACCATGTTGAATACTCTTATAGTTAAATTAGCTTCCTTTGTTGAACAATCCAAACAAGATCTTGATATTTCAGCTTAATAAATAGAAGTCATGGAAGAATGTATTGGAAATCTACTTTAACCTCATTTATAAGAACAAGAGATGAATTGTGAGTTGAGAAAGCTTCACATTGCTGAAGAATGGATATATGATGATTTTGAGACAAAGTACATAGTAATTATTGAAGAAGCAATAAGATTCAATCAACAAGAAGAGGTTTCTGATAGTTTTCATTGTTATGGAGTTTTGATCTGAAGCCCATTTTTAGAAGAATCTAAGGATGATTTAGTTCAAACATTTATAATAGAAGAGTCATAGGAATAGCCAAAAAATTTGTAATTTTGAATATATGACTCATGTTATTTGTATTCCATTTATCTATTTATAACATACTCGTTACATTTATGAGAAAAATGGTTGTCTTTTGTCTTTTTATAAACAAAAGTAATATTTGCATTTTAGATATTCCTAATCAAAAAGTTGTATTCATAACTTTATTCCCCTTATGCTTCAATTTTCCCCTATGAATACTATGGACAAAACGTTTTAGTTGTTTCTTATGAATTTTCAAGAGTTATTCTCATCTTTTAAAAAAAATCCTATAAAGATTCAAATTTTTCCCAACCCTTGAATGATTATGTTTAATTATATTATTTCTGTTTTTTCATTGTAAATATTTTTCTTTCAGTTTTAACTGTGGCCTGCCTTTCCCTTTTATTTTTCTAGTGTGTGTTCATTTATCAATAATTACATTAGCATTGTCGTGTTTTCTTCTTCCCTATGTTTGTCTCTTATGTTTGAAAGAGGTGTGGGGTTGTGTTCTTTGTCAGAAATATCTTTATTTTATATAAAAAAGAATAGTTGGAAAGGGTACATGGTTTTGGTTATAGTGTTGGTAAAACTAAAAGAAAATATTGGTTGAGAAAAGTGTTGATGGAAGCATGATTCCTTTTCCAAGAGCACTCCCTCCAATTCCATTCAAGCTTCCAATGTTGATTGTAATCCAGCCTCTAAAGGAAATGAATTGTCAAAATATGAGTCCTCCCTCGCCATCAAAGGGATTCATATAATCATGAATTTATCGATATGAGTAAGCTTTCACATATTATGAATGCATCTATTTTATGTAAATAATTGGCACAACCTGAGATAGCATGATCTACAAGATTCTGATTGTAAGAACGCATTATTTTCAGGAGCTATATTCAATCATTTTCAGGAAGAATTCCAATGCATGGAATTGGATGGACAAGCCAAGGTTAAATCATTTTGAGATGTTGATCGTGCATCTATCTTAGGAGGATTTTTTTTACTATGGTTTCTATCCATGCTTGCTTCTCATGATAAGGAATGTAAACTTGCTATTATGAATGCTAGAAAATTTGAGTTCTTTACTCCTAAATTGTCATATTACTCTTCAAATGCATGTCACGCACAATAACTATCAATGAAGATGTTTTTAGGGATTTTCATGTTATCTTCACAACAGCAAAATAATTCAGGCACAGTAACTTGCTATTATTCAGACATAAATTCATTCTACAGCGAGGGTGACCCACAAGTTGACGTGGTTGAAGATGAAAGCTTTTTCTCCAACACCTGTGATCCAGTGTAACTCATCATCTCATAAAATGCAATCAAATCCGACAGCTGTTGAGTAGACATGGATTCCATTATTTTTAGGGCCACCTCTTTTTTCTCCTCGTTCATCTTCACCCTTTTCATATTCGAAGCCATGTTTCTGACAGCATCCCCCATTTGCTTTAGCCTCTTCTCCTCTTCTCTATCCAGGGCTGTCACGCTTACTGTCCGGTTCATATGTTGTACAGTACGAATATAATATTCAGTGAAATAAAATAAATTAATTAATAGGAGGACCGTGTTAAGATACTAATGATACCGTAAGGAATAACGCTCCAAGATCCAGTGAGTGTATATCTTGAGACTCCTCACTCTTTTGTGTGTTGGCGTCATCATCATAAAGTAATATGATTTCTTTATGCCTTTCCATCTCACCATCTAGTTTCACAGATTTACGTTCTTCGGTGCAGGGCAGCAGCTAATTTTCTGATACGCAATCACGGCCTTCACAAATTTCAAAAAAAAAACAAATAATAAAGTATTAGAAACAAGCCACAATAAGTTATAAATAAACTTCTTAAATCTGTAAGGAAACACTAAAATTAATTACCTGATAAGCCCTAGGGCATCCCGGGTAGTCAAAGATAGATTCATAAAAATTATCTGTATCATGTGGATCCTGGTGATGACACATCCTTTCTGGGTGGAACTGCAGGCCCATTACAAATTTTCCTTCCTCTAGATTGTACGCATTTGGATCATAAAATGCTTCGACTAAATCATCTGGGGCATAGGCCATCGCTTTGAATCTCTCTGGCAGTCTCTTTATCCCCTCGAAGGAAATTAGAGGGAAAATTTAAGTGGATAGGATAAAAATTATCAAAATTAAGGAAAATCATGTATCGATTCACCCCTCTACACTCATCCCCCCACAGACATTATATATACCTGACGATGATAGCTATTAACCATAATATCCAGAGTGTCTCCTTTGAATGAATCCTGAAACCATAACTGAAGTGGAGTATCATCCACCAGTGTGAGAGGGTGCCTGTTCCCATCATACTCGTCATAGTTTATGTGTTTAACAGCACAACCTGATTTCTTACCCACTTGCTTCTCTACATCCTACAATACAGCCAGTTTTTTTAGAAATTAATATAGAGCTGGTCTAAAGGATACCACAATCAAATTATATAAGATTACATTACCTTATATAAGCTTCAGCCACAGGCTACAATGAGCACCTGAGATCCTCTGCATTTACCCAAATATGGTATGTTTCTTTCGAGACAACACCAAGCAAGCTGCAGTTCAATGGAATAATTTGTTGTATGTATGGAATCTTTGTATTTCATCCAGTTCTTCGTGGGACAAATCATTGTCATCTTCAGTTTCATAAAGTGAAGGGTCGACGTCCTCCCCTTCGTGAAGTAGAACTCCATGAACAGGTTTAAAACTGTGTAGTTGTACGCCTGAGACAATTATTGGAACTACACCATACCTTACTATCAAATCTAAGTGATATTCTCCAGCACAGATATTTTACACATCAGCATCGAGTTGCCAGCTAGCGTATTCCCGTTCCATCCTGCCGCTTCACGTTTGACTCAGGGAAGGTGCTTCTTAGCGTTGGTATTGTTCGGGGAAGGTACTATTCAATGGCTTACGAGTTTTGTGGGAACAGTCGGTGACTTCAACGCAACTTACTAAAGACTAGAGATTGGTCGGTTGTTGTCGAGGATGGTGATCTAACGATCACAGTGTTGGCCACTCCTTTGGATTTGGAATGGGAAGAAGAAGGTCTGGAAGAAGAAGGGTCATTGGTTTTTGCGTTGGTATTACGCAATTTGACCCTGTTTTCTTTAATAGCGTGGAGTTCAAGCTTTCGGGCCATGGTGAAAGCTTCGTCAAAAGTGCGGAATGTTTGAACCCGCAAGGTGGAAAGGTACCCTTTAGCTTTTTTGAAATGTACCATTTAGAAAAATTATCAGGGGCCCTTTTCCTTTGGATAGACCCTTCGAATTTTGACAAATACCCTTCATAATTTCTTCTTGGACAATCCTCCCGAAAGAAAGTGACTATTTGGACTTGTTAAAAAGGGCTTTCGAAACTGTTTGAAGAGACCTTGAAACCAAAATAACTCTTCTAAACTTATGAAATAGGACCATTTCTCAAGAAAATAACCTTTTGCGGAAATTGTTCTTGAAGTATTCCTTCCATGAAAGCCCAAAGTATTTTTTGCTTGTCTTCTTTTAAACTAGTCAGAGCAACCTACATACTTTCCTGTAAAGAAAAAGATGAGTGAAATAAAATTCCCTAAATCACTTAAACAACCTCAAGACCTATTAACCATGGATTCTTCAAAGACTTTTCAAGACCAATTACAAACTCACAAGACAAAAATGAATGATTATGCCAGTTTTGAATGATAGGGGTTGTAATTTGACCTGTAGGGTCAAAATTGTCAACAGTACCAACTATGATGACCAATAAATTTGAAGAAATCCCCATTAGCAAGGTCATTAGCCCTATATTTAGCAAGAAGATCATCCATCTTATTAATTTATCTATATAAATGGTGAAAAACACATTGCTCAAGTAATCACAGAGATTATGTACCTCATCAATGAGATTTTTGAGGTTCTAGTTTAAATTCCATAGTTTTTTAGTGCTTTAACAAGATGAAGAAAGTCACCTTACACTTCAATGTTGTTAAAATCCACTTCGGTGGCCAATTTAAGCCTTGACAAGAAAACCCTAATCTATGTGTAATTTTTAGTTGTATTGGGAATGTTAGCTACAATACCTACAACAAGATTACCCTCATGATTACAGAGGATACATCCTACATTCGATAATCTTAGGTTACCTTTAGAAGCTCCATCAAAATTCAATTTCCCCAATTAAGAGGGGGAGGAGTTCATTTCACATTCTTTCTCTTATTCTAAGTAAGAGGTAAACTTGCATTATCTTTTTTTAAGAGAACCCACTTAATAAGGAGGTATCTTTCTTCTCTTACAATCTTTGATCTAGGAATGGGGACCTTATATCTAAATATTCTTAGTAAGTAATTTCAAGCGTATAAATAAAATATTCTATGCACTTTTTGAAGTTTTTAAATATGAGATAGTTCCTTTCCTTCCATTAAAGACATAATAATTTATGGCATCATTTTACATAGGTTTCCCATTTTTTTAATTATATCTTCATGTTAGCTAGAGATCAAAGTGATAAGATAATCTAAATAAACCAACTGATTTTTCATTATGTTAAAAAACCAAACCCACACTAACGAAGAGAAAGAACACTGGAAGAAAATATGTTATGGATTTTCTTTAACCTAAATATAAATAACACACCTTGAGGGGCATTTAAACCTAATTATTTACAATCTATCCCAAATAAGAATATTTATTTTCAAGGTCATCCAAAAACATGTATTCACCTTTGGGAAGCTAAATAGATTACAAACTTTGTGATTGGGTCATGAATAATTAGCCTCATTTTTCAAAAGTTTAATATACCCTTCTTTAACCATAAAGTCACTCAAAGGGTGTCCACTCCACATCAAGATATCATCATCAAAAGAATTACAAAGGATTTGTGATTGAAGAAAATTATGAAAGAAAGAAAAAAATCCATCTCCACTAGAGAATAAGGTAAGTGAGGATCTTTACAAGTTATATTACAACCCCAAGGTTCCACTAAAGAGATTTAATAGTCCTACAGTTTCCTCCCCAAACAAAATGAAAAAAAGGCTTTAGGTTTTGAAAAATAGGATGATTACATAAGGGTCCAACTTGGGACCAAGGATTAGACTAGAGGTCAACTAATCTATGATTTTTGACTTGCCAACATAATGAGTTAGGTATTAAATGTCCACTCTTTCTCATATAATTCCAAATACATGAGCCTTTTTATCTAATCATGGAAAGAGATAAGCCTGAAAGGATTTAAAGGGAATCCAAATATTTCTTGTGAATAATCCCACTCCATAGACTATCCTCTTCTTAGAAAGCTTTTCATAAGAGCTTCGCCCCAAGAGTTGTGTTGACAAATAAATATCCTTGATTCCACAACCACCATTATGTTTAGGTTTTCAAACTTCAACGCACTTCATGATAGCGATTCTCTTAATGTCTGCAATACCATTCCAAAATAAGTTCCTCATAATAGCATTCAATCTCGTCTTAACACTTACAAGGGCAACAAAAATGGACATGAAATAAATTGGAATTGCTTGAAGGAAAAATTGAATTAGTTGATGTTTCCTTGCACAAGACAATGATTTGCCCTACTAACAGACTAGTTTAGCATGAAATTTAGGAATAAAGTCTTCCAAAAAAAAAATTTACGAGTTTTTCCAAAAAAATACGGATCCCCAAATAGTTTTAAGGGAGAGACTTAATTTGAAAACCAAGGATCCTTGCAATTTGAGTTTGGTGGGCTAAGAAGTGTGAAGAAAGAAAACATCAAACTTCTCGTTTATAAATTGATGAGATGCCTCTTGATACAAAACTAGAATACCCGAGTTTTAGATAATCTATCAATATTATCGAGAATCATGTTGTCCAGAAATTGACCATGAATAAAATAAAATCAAACTGTGATAAGAACCCCTTTGATATTGCTCTGTAAAAATCTCTCTCTAAGAATTCGACGTGATAATAAAAAGATAGGAAAAAATGGGGCACCCTTCCCTGATACTCCTTTCTCAATGAAAGAAACCCACTGGAACACCATTAACCAGAACGAAGAAAAAAATTGTTGAGATACAATGAGTGAGCCAAGAAAAATTTTATTTGAAAACCCAAATTTTCTAAGAATACCTAAAAGAAATATATAAGGAAGCAATTTATGAATGATTACAATGGCATCGAAGATTTGTCTACAAAGAAGAAAACCTCCTTCTAGAAGAGAAATAGAATGAGGAAAAAGGTTTTGCAGTCTAATAGTGATTCATAATGATTTTATGGATAGTATTACAAAGAACAATAGAACGAAAAAAGGTTATAAAGTGAATCGAACCAAGTACAATTGAAATCCTTCAACATTCTTTTTGATCTAATAAATTATTTAACTTTACATATATTCTTCTTCACAATTTTTTTTTAAAAAAAAAATTGAAAAAAACTCGAAAGGAATAACTTTTTAAATAAATATTATCCATACATGAATTAATACGTTAAAGGGTATATGCAGAGGATCTCAGATACTCAATGTAGCCTGTGGCGGAACCTTATCTCAGTTATTTTGGTCTTATATTCTTTGATTTCGAGCTCGATTAGACCAGCTGTACATTACATTCTACACAGAAGCGGCTGTATTGTAGGATGTAGAGAAGGAGCTGCGTAAAAAACCAGGCTGTGGTGTTAAAAACATAAACTACGATGACTACGATGGGCACAAACACCCTCTCACAGTAGTGGACAATAATCCACTTCATTTATGGTTTCATGATTCATTCAAATTAGAGAATCTGGATATTATGGTTAATAGCTACCGTCATCAGGTATATATATGGATTGGTTCATGATTTTTCTTTAACTTTGATCAATTTTATTCTATCCACTTACATTTTCCCTCTGATTTCCTTTCAGGTGATAAAGAAACTGGCAGAGAGAGTCAAAGCAATGGCCTATGCTCCAGATGGTTTAGTCGAAGCATTTTATGATCCAATTGCGTACGATCCAGAGGAAGCGTTTTATGATCCAAATGGGGGCTACTGTTAGAAACTCGGCTTCGTATGTGAAAATGGTGAAGATGGAAGAGGAGAAAAAAGAGGCGGCCCTAAAAATAATGGAATCCATGTCTACTCAACAGTTGTCGGATTTGATTGCATTTTATGAAATGATGAGTCACATGGGATCAAAGGTGTTGGAGGAAAAGCTTAGCCTTCAGCCCCGTTAACATACCCGTTGTAAAATGAATATTTCAGTGAAATAATAATATATTTTTATGGTTATCGTCTGAAAGAGATTGTAAATTTGTAAAAATCTCTGAACAAAGTGCCGATTTATTCCAATCATTGTTTGATTTTTATTAATACTTTTCAAGGGAGATAATTATGATTAATTATTGCATGAAAATTGCAAGTGTCAAAATGTGTCTGGTTTTCTGCCCTTTCAATTCCAGGTTATTTTTGGGTAAGTTTGTTGCTCAACATAGAGTTCGGAAATTGGGAAGGATGTGATGGTTGACCATTAGGTTTAAATTTTACCCCCCCCTCTCTCTCTCACACACATATATATAATTCTTGAGTGTTGTATATTCAACATTTTTTATAACAGTTTTTAAAATTGTTTTAAAAAAAAAAATTAATACGACTTCTTTAACAAATTAATTGTATTTTATAATTTTTAAAATAAATAAATATTATATACAACCATCAAATTTGGGTGGTTGATATATTTATTTCATTATTAACAATGAGTATATAAATAAATTTATAAGAGTAATATTTATTTTGGTTATGATATGGAAGGCACCTTGTTTTAAAAAAATGATTTATATTTTTATTAAAATTTAAAGTTGTATGTAGTGTATCATGATAGAAAATACAATTTAAAGTTGTTGAATAAATTTTAAACCCTCTTTTCCATTCAAAATTTGTAACAAAGAATAGTAGGTTTCAAAGTTTGTAATTAAAAATATAAGAACTTTTGTCCTTCTATAAGTTGAACAATTTAAAGTTGTTGAATAAATTTTAAACCCTCCTTTCCGTTCAAAGTTTTTAACAAAGAATTGTAGGTTTCAAAGTTTTTAACAAAGAATTGTAGGTTTAAAAATTTGTAATTAAAAATATAGGAACTTTTGTCCTTCTATAAAGTGAACAAGGTTTGCAATTTTATATAAGACTCTTTACAAGTATAAACATCTTTGTATGTTTGATGGTAATCCTCCCTTTTTATTCAAAGATTGTAACCAAAAATATTGTGAGGCTCAAAAGTTGTAGTTGAAAATATGGGGGTTCTTGTGGTTGTATATGGTAAACAAGGTTTGCAATTCTATATAAAATTCTTTACAAGTTTGGGCATCTTTGTATTCTTGATGGTGCATATCTCTAAAGGCTTATTTTGGATGTATATTATATCAATATAATATGGCACTTCAACATTACTAAGACATTGTAATATTTTAACAATATTTCTAATAGTTGCATATGCACATAAATGTCGAGCATTACGTCAAATCTTCCATTCCTTGTTACATCATGAATCTCATGAATATAAAACTAGTACTCTACACATATATGTTAGTTATCTTATTAAAGGGTAAAATATTCGTAAGATACATCGGTATAGGTCTACACATTCCTCAATTAAGATATTTTTTTACTAATTAAAAAAATTATTACTAATTTTTTGAAGATAGACAAATTGTTAAGAAAATAAAACCATTATTTATAAGTTTTATTGTTTGGGCCACACAATATATTTATTAAAAATGACCTTATCTTCATTTATTTCAATTCTCCAATTGTAATATTAAGATAAGGACCAACCATCATAGCTCCTTGTTTCATGACAATTCTATATGTACATTTAAGAGTTTTAAGAGTATTTTATTTGAAATAATTTTTTTTTAATAAATTCACACGACAAATTTTTAAAATATATATTAAATATTATTTATGGATAATTCAAAAATATATATTATAAAACTTATTTTTTAAAATTTATTATAAAATGATTTAAAAAAAAAATTACTTTAAATTTTAAAAATATAAGAATTATAAAATTATATTTCTGATAAAATATATTTAATAAATGCTCATAATATACATATGAAAATATCCAATTTTAATGTGTAAAATAATCAACAAAAATATAATATATAAAATTTATAACTATTAAAAATGTAATATACAATACATCTATAGTTTATAAATTAATTATTTTTTAATATCATTTAAATTTTTTATTTTAAATTAATTTAAAATATAACATTCCTTTTACTTAAACAAATCAAACCAAACATATATATTATAAACATATTAAATTTTAAAAAAATATTTTCCATATCTTAATTACATTCAGTCCCCCACATCAAACCAAAAAATACATATTATAAATATATTAAACTTTAAAATAAATATTATCCATATCTGAATTATCATCTCAGGGCCCATTTCCCCATCCAACAGCTCTCAAATTACTTAAATTTTGTGAGATTTTTAAACTGGTCGTCTCTACGTGCGATTTAAACAATATAACAGTTTAAACAATATTAGCTAGTCGTCAGATTTTGGACGGCAAAAAACGCGGGGAATGGACACTACGCAAACTGACGCGGCGGCAATTGGCTGAATTGGGAGGCGTGGGAGGCGGCGGTATATAATGTTGAGAATTTCTACACGTAATGTTTTAGTACACAAATAATAAATATTTTGAACGAACTCTTTCAATGTCGTTTTGAGAGTCGTGTTGGCATGTTTTTGATTTAAATCATTTGTACTTCAAAGAAAATCTTGCATGAGTAAATATGATAACACTCATAGCAACATCGATAAAGGTGATGTTCAACACATTTGTTTTGGTGTATTCAATTTTTTTGCTCATTGTATGTTCCATTCATTGATTTTGACACTTGTTAAATTTGATCAGGAAGTTATCTCATATGCTTTTCATTTGGTAATAAATTGGTTCGTGTTCATTTTGGTGTTAAAAAAAATTGTTGGAAAATTGAATTTGTAAAAACACTTGAATGAATATTGGCAAGCAATTAAGTTTTAAGTGGAGTTAAGTTAAAAAAGTAGATTCTCAACTAATTTGAGTGGAGAAAGGTCTACGTAAGAGATTATTCTTCATTATATAGGGGGTTGGTTCTTCTTTCACTCATTCTTGGGAAAGATCATGCTATAACTTTATGTGTTGTATGTACATCTCAACAAAATGCATTAGAATACGTGAAGTAAATTTATTGCTATAAGGGTTTTTAGTATTCTTATTTGATGAAATGTGTCTTGCTATTCATGAATGAATCTCTATTATAAATTCTTTTATTTTATTTTCTCTATGTGAAATTTTTTTATTTTATTTATTATATGTAAACCCTTTTGATTTGTAAATGTTGTGTTAGAAACTTTTGAGAATGGACTTTGTGCTAGATGTATATAATCCACTTTGAAGGAAGACTTTGAGCTTTCAAAAAATAATTGTTCCCATTATATCTATTTTTGTATATTTCTATATACATTCTAAAAGTAATATTTTCCATCAATTTTCATATTTTTTGAGCTATCAATACAATGTTTTATCTTTACATTGTTGTGGATTTCTTGTCTTTCTCATTTTTATTGCATTTCCATCTACTTTGTATTATCATTTTCCCATTTTTATTTCTTTTATATTTTCTCAATAAAAGTATCAATATTCCTTAGAATTCCCCATCATATGAGGAAGATTATCCTCTCAAATTCAAAGGAAAATTAGCAATTTCATGGTGATTTATCCAATGTTACAATTTTATGTTGTTGCCCATTGGACAAGTAAATGAAATATTCAAAGATAGCACAATGACATAAAATCTTACCATTAGTTTTTTGTGAATCTGCTAAGGATTTATTATCATTTGCATTTGATTAATAATATTTCAAGGAACCTCCATTGGAATGGAGGTTATAACTCTACTAAAGTGATGTACCTGGTGCGTGACACTTTTTAATTCATGTTATGGTGTTGGTTTTTCCCATTGTATGGGGAAACTATTTTGGTTCTTTGGATTTGAACCAATATAATGAATTGCCTTAATGTTCAAGGAAGACATTTCTAAAACTTTCTGGAGAAGAGTCTCAAGATGTAGATGATCATATCAATGCTTTAATTTTGGCATGTGGCATCTTGGGAATTATGAAAGAATATGTATCTAATTAATTTTAGTAAAAATCTCATTTGAATTGACACTGAATGGTTGTAAAACTTAGAGAATGGATGCATTGTGAATTGAAGTTCCCTAAAAAAAAAGTTCCTAGATATATTCAAACTAGCTATGGAATTGTGTACATTTTTCTCAAAGTTCTTCCAAATCCAAAAAGAATAAGAAGAGCATATGAGAGATTTCATGGCTCACTTCAACAAGCTATTGAGACTAATTCTTTATGTTAATCAACCAAGTACCAAGAACCAAGTTTGTCTCTTCATTGCTCCCCTGCATTCAGAAATCATTTTTTTTAAGAGGAGTAAAGTATGTGATGTAAAAGATACATAAAAATAAGAAATTTAAGTTGAAGACGACAATATCCATTTTAGAATGTTCAAGAAAGAGGTTTAAAAACATGTTCCAAATGCCTTTAAAATGGTGAATAAGTAATGGAACCTATTATGGAGAGACGGATATTTTATATGAAAAATACTCAACTTTTAAAATTGAGATTAAAACAAATCATTGATCAAGCATGTCAAAAATTCAATAAAGAAGAAGAAGAATTTCAGCTCACTTCAGTGGATTGTTTCATTTTCACAATGTTGGAATAAATTGAGTTATTGGAGGAAACTTTGATTGATCTATAGGTAAATGAAAAATTTGTCTTTCCCCTTGGAAAAAAAGAGGATATTTATTTTTAATTTTAATGTCAAATTGAAGATTCATACTTCATCAACTTGGAGGACTCAATAATCAATGATGCTTGGCCTAGGGTTAGTACTTGAACATTCTTTTGATAAAACCCCAGTACCCATCCTTCAAATTCGTAACTAAGTATTTCAAAGCTAGGTATGTTTGGGTATGTTTGCTACATCTTCCTTTTCAAGTTATATGGAGCAGCTTATCTAAAATTTATTTTCAATACTCTATATGAGTATCTACTAGCATATTTTTCTATAGAGAATTTTTCTCACACTACTTTTACCCAAATACTTGTTAGCATCAATATCTCTAAAGATCTAATAGCGGTTACAATTGATTTGAAGGTGAAAAATAGATCTTGGTCATAGAATTTAGATTATTAGGGTATTTTATTTCATGTCATAGATGTTTTGTAATAGCTCACTTTGTGCTAAACCATAGCAGTATAAAGAGAAAGCAGGAGATCAGAAGGTAGAAGAAGGCCCTTTTAGAATTAATTATCATGGATGGAGTGGTTAGTCTTGAAAGTGATGATGAATCAACTTGAGAATTTCTAATCCCATAATATAATATCTGTGTAACATTGGAGAAACCTTTGATCAAAGTAAAGGAAATCTCTAAGGTGATGAATCAAGTAGTGAAAAAAGCCATGGTGGAATCAAAGGTTATTTTATCTAATGGAAAATATTCTTCTAATTTAATTAAATATTTTCATATCATTGACTCCATTTTTTATACCTATCATCTTATTTCTAGTGTTACATCTTGGAGATAATGAGGATTGGACCATTGCTCATAAGAGAAAAAATGGAAGTAAAAAAAAGGACTTTAAACCAACTAATATGAGCATTCATTCTCCAAAAATATAGATATGGACTTTAACTTAGTCTTTTTATTTTGTTGACCATTGGTAGCTACAGTAGAAAGGTTGTCAATGTTTGTAAGTTGTATCACAAATAATTTTTTGAAATTTTTTTGGCTGGGTTGATTCTAGATTGGTGTTTTTTTTTGGACTATTGGATAAAGCAACCTTGAGGGTAGGTCTGAAGGTTAGTAGCTTGGTTCCTATTTGATTTAAATTTTTATCATAGTTTACCATAGGCAGAGTTGTTTCATGTGATCTTCATTAATATATATTTTTCTCCTTTGTATAAGGCTAAATTTAGTTTCAAAACCTACATTTTTACCCTAGCTAAAAAAATAATCAAAGGTGTTGAAATCCTCTCAAGAAAAGAAAACATGAAGTTTGAGCAAGAAGTATGGTGTCTAGTATTCATTTTAAGTAAGATATAAACTATCAAGGTAGAAGAAATTGATGATAATGATTCATTCAAAAATGAATTTACGTCTAACATAGAAAGTATTTTATCAAATAATATATTTCTTTAATCTATTTTAAGAGAAATTTTTGTTTTTGTTCCTACTCAAGAAGAGACATTTAACTAGTAAGTGTATAGAGTTGGGGGATAATTTCATGAATATTTTCACTAAATTTTCCAAAATGTGTATGTGTTATATTTTATAATTCTTGTAAACAACAATACTAGAATGTGTACACATTATTAACACATTAAAACATGCATGTGTTGCTTTTAAAATGTATCACAGTTTCTTACAGACCTTATATATAACAATTAAACTACACTTATATTCTCTTTCCAAGAGGGGAAAACATACAACACTCTCTTGAATTTACCACTTATGTCAAAAAATTGATAATGTATTAGTAGAGGGGAAGCAAGTAAGTTAAATTTTTTCCAATTAACACAAAATTTAATAATTATTTTGGATTTGCAATTTTTTTGTTTTTACAACTCATTTAAGTGTAAGACAAAACCATCCTAACTCTCATAAAAATCATAGCTCTCATAGATAATTATGATGGATAGATCAATAATTATGTAGTTGGAATCTCATTTGACTTATTAATTTGAGACAAATTTTTCATACATTATATTAAAGTAGTAGCTAGTGGGTTGGTTGGTTGGTTGGTTTTTTTCTTAAAGTTATGTATGGGGGTGGGTTGGGGGAGTAGGGAAGCATGGAGGTTGGTAACTCTATTGAAATAATGTAACTGAGACGTGTCACTTTTTGATTCATGTTATGTCATTACTTTTGCCCATCCTATGGGGAGATTATTTTGGTTCTTTGGATTTGGACAAATATGAAAAATTTATTTCATGTTCAAGGAAGAGATTTTAAAAACTTATTCAATGTCCATGCTCAGACCATGGATCATCATGATCAAATTTTATGATGATAACAAATAACCATCAACTATCACTATATACCTTCCTATCATGGTGGGGCATTTTACATATCAAACCCTAATCCATGTAGTAGACTTTCAATAACCCTAAAACATCCTTTTGGGTCATCTTTGAATACACAAAATATAAGGTATGCCATCAATCCTTTATTAGTGTATTAAATTCCCTCATTTTGGAATGGATGTTACAATCCTTGGTAATACATAACCCTTTAAATATTGTCAAGTGTTAGAGGGACACTATCAGGGCACCATGTATTATCCTAGCACCGAGACTGATTGTTCTGTCAATAATAAGTCCCAGTCTCACATCCATCTGGATGATTTACTATCCACTTATTCTAATCAAACTATATCATACTACATCAAAATCATCCCCAATGGATGTGGTGAATATGAGTAACACACCTTTAATGTTGGATAACTCATTATGTTAACAAAAATTTATGGGTGTCCCACTATGAAGGTAGTTAGGTTGACATATCATCTATTTATCAAGATAACATTTTATAAATATATCATCCCATTATAATATTAGATTGAGTGATCAGATGATTCTTGGTGATCTAAGGAAATCATCATAACATGTTTCCAACACCTAAAGTATCTGAGGGCCAATCAAATGTGAAATAATATGAACTATAAAGGAAAGGACTAAGAATCAATGAGAATGGAATTATATATCCTATCTCTATTAAATGATATCGACTATATCAGAGACTAGAATACAACCACTTGGTGGTGATCCGTATTATGTCATCTCTGACACCATCTTAGTTTTTGAGGAATCCTTATCCATTGAAGATGTTTAAATAGAGTCCATTCATAGTATTTATGAATATACTAATGCCAAAAACCTCTTTGCTAACACATCCATTTGTACCATCATTCTTGACCTCTACTACCTTGACCTAGTTAACTGGGACTAAAAAGAAGAACCATTTTTTGATATCTTTCAAAATGACAAAGACATCATAGAGTTCATAGGCACACAAAGCCATTTACCATCTAGAGACCATATTAAGGTATTTTAAATTAATTTGGATGTGCATACCTACTTTGGGGAACAAGCTAAATTACCTAGATAAAATAAACTTATAAAAATTAAAAGACAATTAAGAAAGTCAGAATAATTAACAAATAGAGTGCCCTAGTGAGAAGATCTTTGAGGTACTAGTGGATTAAAATAATGAAAATAATAAACATAAAAATAAATATGTGTGTAGGGATGAAAACCTCTCTGAAGTTACATATATAAGGAATTTTTCATATCCTCTAGGCTTGACACTGAAGCATCAAGTCAATCCCTAATCAAACCATAAACATATTCTCTTAAATGATAATAATTAAAGGTGTTTGATGATCTAGTTGAAAAAATTCTAGATATCACGCAAACACATGAGGAGTATCATAGTACTCCTCCAAAACATATGCATAATCAATCACCTTGATTGGTCAAAAAATAATTGATGTCAACACTAGAATAAAATACAACCCTGAGATGATTAAGCTTGGGGCCACCCTCACTTTTGAAGAATGAGAGATCCTAACTAATCTTATCAAATAATTTATCAACACCTTTTCCTGGTCTTATATGACATTATATACCATATCCATATTTTATTGTACATCACCTAATTTTCCATCTATATGCTAATTTTATTTAATAGAAACTTTGAAAAATGCTCCCCAAGGTAGTACTCTTGTTCAAATAAGAGATACAAAAATTCTTAGACGTGGGTTTATTTTTCCCATTGATTATATCTTTAACATTATAACTATCATAAAGAAAATAAGGTGGTATCCAAATTTGTACTAATTTGAAGGCCATCAATAAGGGATGTCTGAAAGTTGAATTTCCCATGCCAAACATTGATATGATAGTGGACTTGACGATCAGCTGTGAAATGTTGTCATTAATGGATGAAAATTCAAGATATGATAAAATCCCTATTAATGAGAGGACCAAAACAAGATATCTTTTACCACTTTGTGGGTAACTTTATGTTACCAAGTCAATCCATTTAGACTAAAGAACACCAGTGCCACATATCAATGAGCCATGATTATAATATTCTATGACATGATGCATAACATCATTATTGATTATATCAATGACATTTTTGGAAAGTTGAGAACCTTGGTTGAACATCCTAAAATTCTTAAGAGAATTTTTGAGAGACTAAGAGAATACAAATTCTGGTTAAATCCTAAGAAGTGTTCATTTGGTTTCAGACCTATGAATATTTTAAGATTCATTATTTCCTAATAAGGAATTAAAGTCAATCCATCTAAAGTCAAAGCCATTAATAAGATGCCTCCACCATAAAATATCAACTAAATTTCAAGTCTCTAAGGAATGGTTTAGGCCATTCAATACTTCATATCATAACTGAAAGATAAATTCAAACCTTTCATGTATCTTTTGAATAAAGGGGTTGAATTTCACTAGAGTCTAGAATGTTAAAAATCCTTTGAAAATTTCAATTAATATATTTTACATATTCGAGTCCTAACACCACCAAACCTTGAAAATCATTTCTTCATTATACATCAGACACCTAATTTCTGTTAGGAGCCATCCTGGCTCAACATGATGAGCATGGAAAAGAATAGGCCATATTTTACCTTAGCACAACATTAGTGTCATGTGAACCTAACCATATCCCAATTGAAAAATATTTTTTACAATCTGTATTCACATCCTAGAAACTCCATCATCACATGTTAAACAACCAATCTAAAATAATTGCCAAAATTGATCCTCAGAAGTATTTGCTATCAAAATTAGACCTTATATTATAAATGGCCAAATGGGTCATGCTTATAAGTGATTTTGACATTAAGTATGTCAATTAAAAAGTAATTAAAGGATAAATTTTGATAGATTAGTTGGTATAAGCCCTTTTATCTGATATGTAACCATTGTCTATAAGATTTCCAGATGAATCTATCCCAACAACTGATGAGTCACCCATGTGGAATCTCTATTTTGATAGCTCTTTCACTACTTATAGCTTGAGATATTACATACTTATTATCATGATTTAAAGTGATATCATTCTAAAGGCCTATACAATATCCTTCCCTTCCCCCAAAAACATCTCAGAGTATGAGCACTTATTACAAGGCTTGAACTTACTCATCAATGGAATATCTAACATCTCCAAGATTATGGTGAATCTCAACTTATAATCAAATATGTCAATAATTATTTATATAAAAATGATGATAAGTTTCTCCTTTAAAATAACATGGTTGGTGGTCTTATATCATAATTTGAACATATCACATTTGATCAAGTTCTATGAGTGATAAAAAAGTCTGTGCATGTAATGGCTACCATTAGTTTTCTACTTGAGATGTCTCAAGACACACACCAACATCAGTTCTTGGTTGAAATTTTTATAATTCCATCCCATCGATCTCTTGCATTAGAACATGATTATAATGTCATTAGTCCCAATCCCTCATGGTATCAATATATCTATAGTTACCTTCATGATAATATATTCCACTCAACCTTAACCAACACCATTGCAAAACCTTCATTTAAAAATCCTCTCATTTTGCCATTCTCGATAACATGCTTTGTAGGAGAGGATATGATGAAACCGTATTGAGATGTTTGAACTTGGATGAGGCCCACTTAATAACTAAGGTAGTTCATGATGGAATCTATGGGGTACATAGCATTGGGATGGTCCTAACCAAGAAGCTCCTTTGAATCAAGTATTATTTGTTGATCATGGACATGGCACTTGTCAATAAGTCATCAAATGTGTGGCATGTTAGAAACATGGATACCTAATTGATGATCCATCATAAGAACTATAACCCATAACCACTTTGTGGTCCTTTTCCACCTATGAACTCATTTTTTTTGGAAATACTAGTTCCCCTCCTCATCAAATTATCATAATCACACCATTATGGCCACTAAGTACTTCACCAAGTGGTTGGAAGCTATGCCACTCACTTATGCCATTAGTATGAATATTTATAAATTCATCCTTAACCATATCATTTGCCACTATATTATTACCCATGTCATTATTTTTGATAAACAAAAATCATTGAAGAACAAAGATGTCAAGGTCTTGCACAATAAATTCCACATCCAACATAAATGGTAACACCATTTTACCCTCAAGGTAAAATTAAAGAAAAGGTGACCAACAAAACCATTATAAAAACCATCAAGAAAATTTTCAATGATCTTGGCCATGATTTCCATCTTTAGCTATATTCAATTTTATGGGGTTACCAAATAACCATTTGTACTCTAATTGGTGTTACTCCTTATTCAATGGTCTTTAGTGTTGAAGCCATCTTTCCAATTGAGGTCGAACTACTATGTTTATGTATATCACTCCAAGGCATCATAAATTAATAATAATATAAGGTTGTATGGTATTAAGAGATATAAATCATGTATGATTTTTTTTTTCATGCCGTTAATCATTTGAAGTCATATCATAATTCATTATGCAACCAATACAACAAAAAAATCAACCAAGAGAGTTTTAAATTGTATTTTTTTCCCTTAAAGAGAATCAAATAAATATAAATGTTGAACTTTAAAATTATGTAAAGTTATAGCCTAATTGGTTTGGATCTTATGTTATGTTCTCTAAATTTGGTTCAAGAGCATATAAAGTAGGTAGATGATTAGGAATCAAATGAGATAATGAACATTATGCACCTAAAAAGGTTATATACCTTAATCATGTCCCTATTTTCACATCATTTTACATAATATTATTTTTAAAAATATCCTTCATCCAATGGTGAAAACTAGTTCTTTAGTGCCTTGGATAATCACAATGATGAAAACTAGTTTTTGTATCCCTCATGGTTGACCTTTGTCTACAAAAATCTCAACCTAATATACTCAAGGGAAGCCCATCCTCATATCTCCTCTTAACCCATCATCCTATCTTTCCATCCCATTTTTATCATCTTATCATCTCCTTTGCCTCAGCCATACCATTTGACCTTGGTCCTAGATCATGTACACAATGGTATTTGGGGAGACAATTTGGAATGATAATGAATCTATGTCTTGAAGACTCTTCAACTTATCAAATCCAAAAAATTAAAGGGGCATAAAATAACACCTTTTGAATGATATCTATAGATTCCCTTTTATCCTTCCCTTATCCATCATCCCTTGTCACTCCATCCCTTCATCACCTATTAAGTCCTATACTCTTGCCTTTAAAGTATGGATTAATATTTTTCCAAGATTATTAATTATGTATATATTCCTTGATATTAATTGTATCATCCCATATCCTAGCATTATGAGACCTATACCATTTTGACCTACATCACTTAGCATCCCCATCCCTTTTCACTATTCAACAAGTCATTTCACTATGTAATACATCTCCCCCCACAGCTTATATCCTAACCTAGGGGCACAAAATCAATAAAGTTAAGTTGAATTATGATTTTTTCATTCCACATCCCTAGGATTGTTGACATGATAAATTTTGAATCACAATGACCATTATTACCATGCATGTACATATTGTTGTGTTTTCTTTATGATATATGTTTGACTATCTTCATTATGTGTTGGCCATTATATGTTTGTCTCTTTTACTTTATATATGAATTAGTTTGTTATTTATCATGTGTATTTTTTTTCATTTTTTGTCTTCTCCTGTGCTTTTGTGCAATGTCATTTTTTTATAATTTTGGTCTATCAAATACTAGTGATGCATCACACAATAATGTTCCTAGCATGTTTTGTGTGTTTTAACTTTTTGTCAGTCCATTATGCATCATGGGAAGATTACATAATACTTATACATATATCATGACACATATTGCCTAGTGCTACAATATGTACACACCTAAATCTAGCCACCAATGACGTCCAACCGAACTTTTGACCAATTTCCACTTAAAATACATAATTTAGCCTAAAAAAACTAAAAAACATTAAAATATTTGAAACCAACAGATTCAATTTCTAATTTTGTCTAAATTATGATTAAATGGGGCAATGCAATTTATGAGCCAGCTAACTTTGATCAAATCATTTTGAATCAAAATACCAATTTGCACCTAGGTGCTCTGGATTGCTCTTTCCTTGCAAATCTTCTGCACAAGACATGTTCCTTTTTTATTTACTAATGGTAACATCCTAAGTTGTAATATGGTTCCAATGCATCTGACATTGAATTCCAAATTCAATCTAGTATAATTTTTGACTAATAACAAGGCATTCTGATCAATTTGAGTAATTTGTGCACAAAGTGCTTAAACATGTTTATGAGATAATTAAACCAAATTAGGGCCTAATTAAAAATTCCATGAATTTTTTTTGAATAATTTTAAAAAAAATAAATATTGAATATCTATATCATCATGTGACCTCATTTCCTGGGAAGACATCTCTACGCCATAAATGCCACATATATCAAGATTCATGCCCTTTATGCCTCATCAATGCCCTCCATGCCTCTTAATTGTTACTCTATCCTAAATATTGATGAGTCTATTTATCAATTTTAATTGTAAAATTGGAATAATCCTTAGCCACACATGTCAATCCTAAGATAGATGGTTCAAGTTGATTATAACCATTTGCAAAAAAATATAAATATGAGGCCTTATCACATCATATTTAAGCTATTTTGATGTAAAGTTATAATGAAAAAATATATTCAAGAAGCCATTTCAACTAGTGTTACCATGCCAAATTTATTCTAAGCCGAGCCAAGCTATAAGCCAAAGGTGTTAAGGAGAGATGGAGGTAGACAAGCTTCCATTGCTAAGGACTTTATGAACACAAGTTGAGCAAGCCACTAAAACAAGCATTTTGGAGAATCCAAAGAAGGAAAAAGAAAGTTTATTTTGTAATTTAGTTGTGTGTTTTATTCATGTTTGTTAACTAAGCTCTCCCTAGTGTTTAGGCTTAGAGATGTTATGCTAGTTAGCGTGTTTCTTTCATTTTATTTTTAGTTTGAAACTAACATGATACTTACCATCCTCTCTTGAGTCAAATTCATAGATCACATAATGGCACACCCAGTGGGACAAAATGTATCCCACATATGAAGAAGATCATTATGCAACTTTAAAATCTTCATTTGGATAATTAAAAATCTTACAATTTGATTTTCTAACTTTATTTTATTTTTTTTTCTTTATCACAGGTTTACACAGTAACCATCATCGATTGACATAGCCATAATAAGTCACTATTGGTATAATAATTATCAGTTAGTAAGTGTAACCATCATCAGTTATAGAATCGACGTTGGTCAATGTGTTTTTCTTAAAAACATAAACATGAGAGCTCTTTTTTTGAAGTTCATTATTTTAAATCCAAAATAGCTTAAAAGTTAAAGGACATGCTAGAATTTTTATTGTAGGACCAAGCTTGAAATTTGATAAAAGCATGTTTAGATCACCTTTTTCATGCTTAAAAATAAATTACAAACATTATTTTAGTGTTTAAAGTAACATTTACGGTGCTTAAGTAAGTATTTTTGGCATTAGTTGTCATATATACAATTAAGACCAAGGGGTAAAATAAACACCACCTCATTTTCAATTTGGGCTTAAAAATGAACTCACCTTTACAAGTTTTTTATATTTACTTAATCTAGATTTTATTAAGCAAAAAGAGGGATGCCGCATATATGCTCTTCCATTTGTCCCCTTTAGGGAACCCTTGGAATCAAAAGTACAATTCCTATTGAAAATAACTTAGTCCAAGGCTTAGAAATAAATTCACCTAAATCACTTCCCAAAAACTCATCAAAGTTTGGGTGACCTTGAAAATAACCCTAAAGTCTTTCTATTTCATGATTTCTTTATTTTTATGCAAACTTGGCTTGTGATAGGGACTTCATCACCTCCCACCATTTCTTTAGGGAAGATTTTACCTAGGGTTTCACCACCTAGTATTGAATTTATTTGGATCCTAATTGGAGTTGCACATGAGACGTAGTGGCACTTTGGACATCAAATTACACTGAGTGAACAATAGGGTGTAGTGGTTGTAAAAAGGACTATAATTTTTTGCAACAACCCAAGTGGTACAGAACCAAAATCCATGATTTTATTTTGCATCATTTGATGTGAAAGTCATTATGCAATTGATTCCCATAGAACATTCATAAACTTGTAGATCTTAGACAAAACCCCACTTGCCACGGAAGTATTGTTGGTGCAAGGTGTGCCTCAAGGTCCATGTCACAGTGCTATCATTTGAGATAAGGGGATGTGTAAAAACCCTACTATATAATGAACATTTACTTTTGGATGAACATATAAAATCCTCTCAAATGATGTGTATTGATGGATTCTAACAATACAAAGCACCTTTCCCAGTTTAGAGTCTGAGAGAGATTAATTAGTTGAGTCTTTTCCTAGATTAAAGTCTTGTTTGGAGTCAAAACTTGGTGTAAACAAAAAATTCAATCCAAACACATGGTCCTCATTTTCCTTCAAATAAAGAGGCATTATGCTACCCACATGACATCATCAAATTTACCTTGATTCAAAGTCCATCAAAACTTGGGAGTCATATCATCCACTTTGGCATAGTTATGCTAACCAATTGAGTCTATACCTTTGCCAAAGTTGTTTAAGTCCTTCATTTATAATATAAATTTGAAATTGCACCTTTATAAGTTCATAGGGTTGATGTGTTAAGTGGATTCACCATTTACACTAAACTTGAGGGAATTTAGGTTCAATTTATAATTTGGGTTGAAGGCCATTTTAGACTCAAGATCAATATCACTACTTGATAGACTTAAGCCATTTTGTGTTAAACACTTGCACTTTGAGTCTATGCACCATAACATTTTGAATTAAGAAAAAGTAGTGTTATACAATCAAAATTATGGGAAACTATCTATGCCTTTGAGAGTTTTTGAAACAAACATTTAGCCACATGTTTTGGGTAGTTTAGCATCATTACACTACCCAAAACATTTCAAATATTATTTCATAGACCCTCTTGCATAGAGTACAAATTTGTTCCTACATTTTTAGACCAATCTGACTGTACTTTTGTGATCTTTTATCTAGAACAGTTATACCATTCACTTTTGTCTAGCTTATTTTTCAAAATAACCAAGTTTTATACCATTATTTGTGAGTAAATAAACTACCTCTAAAGTGAATTTTGTTTCATACCTTATACCTAGTTGATCGAGTTCAGGTCTAAGAATAAAATACCTAGTATTTGTTAATAGTATATCAAATCCATTAGATTAAAACTTTCATATATTTCAAAGTTTAGATTTTGACTCCATTTGGTCATGAGTCCTAGCACATGCCTTGTTTGAGCCTAGATTTTGATGCCATGTTTGGCCAAAAAACCTAGCAACTTTTAATTTCCTAGATTAGATTGATTTGCAACCCTTCAACCTTAGAGTTTGGTATTTCAATTTCTAGCCTATTTATTACCTCATCTTTGTGTGAATAGTGAGACATTGGACATTTAATGCTACCTTTCTTCTTCACTAAATATTTGCATAATCCTTTTGATCCTTTTGACGAATCTAGATCAAATTTGAACATCATCTATTTTAGATATTATCTATTTAGATCTTGAATAACTCTTTGACATTTTATTTCAAAACATTGACTATGGATCCCATCATGTATTACTACACTCAAAGTGGACTCATTTACAATCTAGGAATTAGTAATGTGGTTATGTAGGAAGAAATGGTGCAAGACCCTTATGCAGATAATATTCCCTATGAGATGGATTCTTATCCCTTTTATAATGATCAATTAGGGGCACAAATCCAAGATCCCTTAGCTAACTATTGGTTAACACACTACCTTATTCAGGAACAAGACCAATAACAAACCATATAATACCTAGTTACAATACCCATAGTGAACAAGCCAGTTCTTCAACAGTCACATTTTAATAATATGACTTCCACGTATGATCCATTTTTGTTTGAGTGACCATTTTTAGACAACAAATATGATATTTTGGTTAGAGCAATAGAGGTAGGGTCCAAGTTTCTAGTAGATTCCCCCCATGAAAATTTACCAAACCTAGTAAGAGTACCGCACAACATAATTTATGATCAACAGGCTTCTTATAGAAAATATTTGGCTTTAGTCCAAACAACATATCAGGACCCTAATCTACCTAATAGAGGCAAAAAAATCATAGAAAACCACTTTAACCAAATGCAGATAGTATATCAAACCTACTTGAATCTAGCATGCAATTTCAATTAGATGAACATGGTGAGTAAACATCTTATTGAACTAATTAATTCAATAGGAGTTTTGATAGAATTAATTGGTCAAGAGAATCATAGTTCAAACCCATTCATGCAAAACACTTCAGTAGACAACTAGCTGCATATGCCCATTATTGAGGAAGTGTCTTCTGCTTCTACATAGAATAATGAGCAAAATATAGTGGACAATGTGCAAACAACATCTAATCGTAATCAAAGTGGTACTAACACATAAAAAACTAGGAAATAACATGTGCTTTTAGTTAGTATCATGAGTGGATCATCATACCAAGGAGTAGGAGTTTCTACATCCCTACCTCAATCGGTTGCTTCCTTAAATATACAACCTACAAGATTAGGTAGTCAAACAATGGCCAATGTCATGCCTCAATAATAGAATATGATGAATCCTACTCCTCCTTAAAAATTAATGAGTAGTATTCTACAATAGTAGGCACAATATGGTGTACCAATGTAATAGAGGAAAAATACATTTCCACCTCAATTAGGGGTAACTAATGTTCTACCTCATCAACTAATGACAAACATACCTTTTCAGTCACAGACTAGTATACCAATCCAAAACCAAACAATGACTAGTTAAAAACATATAAATATTAGTATGTGACAGATGTTGAATCTTCAACCTAATTTCACTTTCCCATAGGGATTCTTACAACAAGGAGGCTCCCATATTTCTTAAGTACTGACTAGACAATAACTGGTTCAAAGTGTGCCATAAGTTCAAAGATAGCGTCTGGGTCCAAAAATTCCCACTCAAAAACAAGGTTTCATTAGTTAGTAGCATGTCCCTTTTGAAACATAGTAGCATAGTATAATTACATCCCTCCATTCCAGCTACACAATCCTCCAAGTCAAACCTTTATCACCAACCCAAACCAGAATATCATGTAACCAAATGTACACTTCCAAGTACATCCTAATCCATGTATGCATATTCTTGGTCCATTTCCTAACCAAACTAATATACCTCAATAAGTATCTCCATCATACCTTAGTCAAAGTGTCCCAATTGTGACCTCCTAACCATCTACCCAAACTAGTAATCTCCCTCAAACTAATGTTCCTACCAATTTCCTATCCCAAGAACTGTAATAGATGAAGGATGAAATTGCTACCATTGAAGATGGGAAATAAATTAACAAGTTTAAGTTGGATGCCCTATGTTATTATCCATTCAACATATATTACTTGTAGATACCATTTCTTCCAAGATATGAACCACTGTAATTTGAAAAATATAAAGGGAAAGGTGACTCTAAGGCCCATTTAACTGAGTTATTTGCCACATGTCAACTAGTGGCATATAGTGATATATACCTTTTTTTGTTGTTTCCAAGGAGCTTGGCTGGACAAGCCTTGGAGTGGTTTTTAAAGTTGCCTAAGAATTTAGTGAAATATTTCGATGATCTTTCTGATAAGCTTGTGCAACACTTTTCCTATAATTTCAAACATGAGATTTCATTGGTTGACTTAACACAAATAAATCAAAAAGGTGGTGAGAGTTTTCAAAGTTATCTATAGTGATGGAGAGATCTTGCAAGCTAATTCACCCATAGTTTACTAGATAAATAATTAGCCATTGTGTTTACTAAAAAATTTCATAGTGAGATAGCTACAATGTGCACATACTTTTAAGGAGATCATCAACAAAGGCTTGTTAATTGAGCAAGCTCTTATTAATAAATAAATCATCAAGCTTACATCAACTAATCAAAATCAAGGTACCAATTAGGGAGATGGCCAAAGCCAATATCTAATTACAATGAAATCATTGTAATTGGCACATATAAATAACCAAGATAGACAAAAACAATTCAACCACAGTAGGAATGTTGTGGGTAATGGATTAATTGAGTCATGTCATGTCCACATAGTGAAAACATCATCTACACCACCTTTTTAACTCACTCCTACCCAACAACCTCTCCAACCAATGCCACAAGTACAACAACCAAGACCCATGCAACAAGTACAACAACCTTTACCATTGAAAACCCTTTCACCCAAGAGAACCATTCATGTGCATTGTGTTTTTTGTGACTTGGGAGGGCATATTGAGTCTATATTCTGTGAACTTGCCACTGTAAATATAATTACTTGGTCCATACCAAAGAATTATTTGTAAGGCATTTCTTATCCTGATTGGTACCATGAAAATGAATTCTATGAATATCATCAGGTCAACGGGCATAATATACGAAGATATGTGTAGATCAAGAATTTGATTTAGAATGTGTTGGAGAATGGGGAGATAACATTAGATAATGGTGCATTCACTTCTAATCAAACTCTTGGGATTTATAAAAACCCCTTTCCTTGATATAACAATTAGTAGCAATAGAAAAATTAGTAACAACAACAACAACATCAACTAGTGCAACAATAAAATTAATAGTATTAAAATCAAAGGCCAAACCAATAGAATCAACAATATAACCCACAATGTCAAAATAATATATAAAACCAAGGTCAGAATGGTAACAACCAACAAACATACCATGTAGTTACACATGACTACAACATGATTATAAGTCATATTATAGGGGGTAGTATTAATACAATCTCCATTAATCCTAGATCGAGCATTAATTAATCTAGACAATTTCTAAAAAATAACACTCAACAACATTGCATGGATAATCCTTCTTTGACCTGAGATAGCACATAGGCAAACTAGCAAATTCGGACTTCCACTTTTGGACCTTACACCAACAACTCACCCTTGCCACGTGACCACATATAAGTAGACTGATAACCGAGACTTGTCTTATCTTATCTCATACCATTCCCAACATTTCTTAACAATTATATTCTAGTATGTAATCCCAATTATGCAATCATAACTCAGAGGTCAAAGATTACTATCCTAAGCCCATAACCATCCACCACTTTGCCTGTCATTCAACCAACTATTCAACCTCAAAATAAACCATTCAATACTGACCAAGACAAGAAGTTTGATATTGTGGAACAATTAAAAAAGACACTATCACAAATTTCTATTTTAGATTTGTTGTGAATGTGAATAATACACAAAAAAATCTTGAATGAGTTTTTGACCCAATCCACTATTTCTAGTGACATGTCCCCTGATAAATTTCAAGCTTTGGTTGGACACCTATCTCTAACCCAACAAGTCACATTCAACCAAAGTGATATGTCTTCCCTTGGTCCACTGCATAATAATCCATTGTATATAGAGGTTTATATAAAATGACATAAAGTGAAATGTATCCTTATGGACAATGGATTAGGCCTCAACATAGTGTCTCTAAAGCTCATCAAGCTTCTTGGGTACACAATGGAAGATCTCCAACCAAAAATGATAATCATCAAGGCTTACGATAATCAAGAAAGAGAATCACAAGGCACTATTAGCTTGTCAGTTATCATTGGACCTTTGACCCATGATACACTTTGCCATGTGCTTGATCTTGAGTTGTTATATAATATGCTTCTAGGTAGGCCTTGGTTACATGAGATTTGTGCAGTCCCATTAGCACTACATCAATGTATCAAGTTTTCCCACTCAGGGATGGAAGTGAATATTCCAAGAGATCTACACTCATATGAACATTGCAAACATCTTGAGGTCAAGTTTCAAAGTTACAATTACCAGTACGACATGAATCCAAGTTCTAAGTAGGATAAAGGAAAGGCCATATGTATTGATCTTCCACAATATAATTGCATAGATCCTAATGCCTTGGATTCCCTTTCCCACATGCCACCTCCTAGAGCTTCCAATCATTTCACTATTTTAGATAGTAGACTAGGTGAGTATTTGACTCATGATACATTTCATATTGCCAACGTTCGTCCAAATCCAAAGACCTTTGGGTGACCTAAAGTCACCCCATACATGCATTGGCAATGAAAGAACAAGGATAAAGGACCTATCATATTTGTACCAGTATTAGGTCTAGAATAAGACCCTCTAGAAGGGGATGAATCATGGTAGAAAAATGACAACCAGGGTAATCATTATAAAAGTTTAAAATATCCCATTCCCATTAAGATTATGGAAAGTCAAGACTATGAAGGAAGAGGCATCAGATCGAATGAACAAGGAATGTTGGAACCAATTTTCATGACTAAGTATCAAAGAACCTATGGACTTGGATTTAAACCCTAGTTATGATGATGTTGAAAATGAAGCAGAGTTTGATCATAGCCTCACCTTTGATGACCTAGCTAAAACTGACATGTTTTATAATAATGACATTTGTACCCTTACCCAGGTCATTCATCGCAACCCATTGCAATTATATTATCCCCAACTGATAGATTGGGACCAATAAGAATCCAATTTGTCGATTGATGAGTTCTAGAATGATGAGGTATTTTATTATTTCTTAGGCCTTAGAGACAAAATTCTATTGAGAGATCACAAGTTAGGATTCTCAATTACATTGGATCCTGAAGCTTATTTTGAAGAGTAGGTGAACACCCTTAGCCAAAAATAAATAACTAGAACATTGAGGTCACCAAGTGAAAACCTCTTTGAGTAACTTTCTAACTAGGGAAAAAGTAAAGATAAATCCTACTCTAGTGGTGAAAACCTATTTCAGGTACCATTAGATAGGGGTGTTCATTCTTCTTTGAATTTAGACCAGAAGACCACCAATGATGAACTTGCCTATGGATCCAAGTTTAGTTTTGAGTAATAAGAAGTATTTGATCAAATTATTATAGAATTTTTGGATTTTTTGTCACATGGATAGGTCATCCATTGGGGACTCAAATTCATCATGCATAGGAGAAATTGAAGAGCAAGTTTTAGTAGAGAACCCTGATATGGCTCAATAGTTCAGGTCTTTGCCTACTATCCTAGAAGATGGTTTGACCCTTCTAGTCAAAGATACAATAGAGGTAAACATTAGGTCTCCATAAAACCTGAAATGGTTAAAATTAGGTGCATCCCTCACTAAGGAGGAACATGATGTCTTTACATCTCTATTGAGAGAATTTGTAGGTATCTTTGCATGGGCTTGTTTTGACATGCTAGGTTTAGACCTCGCCTTGGTTCTATACCACCTTGTGGTCAATCCTAATGCCAAAATAGTGAAACAAAATCTACATAAGATGCATCCTTGCAATGTTGTCTTGGTAAAGAAAGAGTTGTAAAAACTCTTAGAAGCAGGATGTATTTGATCCATTGACTACTCAGAATGGATATCTATTATTGTACTTATAAGCAAAAACCTTGAAGGAATCCGAATCTATACTGATTTTTGAGACATCAAAAAAGATTATCCTAAAGATGACTTTTCATTGCCTAATATTGACATGATCATCAACTCCATGGTAGGTTATGAAATGCTTTCACTCATAGATGGCTTTTCAGGATATAACCAGATCAGAATAACACTAGAAGACCAATATAAAATAATGTTCTCCACTTCATAGGGAACATTTTATTATTAGGTAGTGTCATTTGGTCTTAATAATGTTGGAGATACATATAAATGGGCCATGACTATCATATTCCATGATATGATGCATGATATTGTTAAAGACTATGTCGACAACATATTAGGAAAATTTAAAACTAGGCGCAACCATCCAGTAGTGCTACATAAGATATTTAAAAGATTGTGAGACTTCAAAGTTAGACTCAACCCAAAAAAATGTGTGTTTGGTGTAACCTCAGGCAAATTTCTTGGCTTCATCATGTCTCATAGGGGCATTGAAGTCTATCTATCCAAAGTTCATGCTATCATCGAGATGCCACCATCAACTAATTTGAACTAACTCTATAGTTTGCAAAGTAAGATCTAGTCAATCTGATACTTCATCTCTCAGTTATTAGACAAGTGTCATCCATTTACACATCTTCTAAAAAAGGGAGTTACATTTCATTAAGATGACCAATACCAAACAAATTTACAACAACTCAAAGACTATTTAGTTAATCCACCAATTTTATTACCTCTTATGTTGGTAAAGCCACTATTATTATACCTATCCACTACTAGAAATGATCTAGGGGAAATCTTGGCTCAACATGATGACAATGAAAAAGAGCGTGTTGTATACTACCTAAGTTGTACCTTGGTCACATATGAACATAACTATGCACCTATTGGAAAAGCTTGTCTAGCCATGGTCTTTGTAGCTCAGAAACTACACTATTATATGTTTAATAATAGTACCATGGTCATTTCAAAAGTAGATCCACTCAAGTATCTACTATCTAAAATAGATTTACAAGGTAGAATGGCCAAATGGATCATGCTTCTTAGTGAGTTTGACATAGAGTATGTCAATCAGAAGGCAATCAAGGGACAAGTTTTTTCAGATCAACTTGTTGAATCATATTTTGCAAACACAAATACACTTACATTTCATTTGTGTGATGAATCCATAATGACTGTCATTAACACACCTCTTGAGGAGCAACCCTAGAAGCTATATTTTAATGATTCATTTATTGCACATAGATCAGGGAAAGCCTCTTATTTATTACACCACAAGGGGATCTAATCCCTAAATCATTCAGAATCATATTTCATTGTACAAATAACATGGTCAAGTATGAAGCAGTTATTGAAAGAATTTGATAGGCAGTGCATTGGAACATATCTCAACTCCAATTTTATGGTGATTCTCAGTTAATCATCAATCAAGTCACAGATCATTTTTAGACCAAAGATGACAATATGGTTCCATATAAAGCCATGGTCGACACTCTTAAGCAATAAATTGCCAATATTTAGTTTGAGCACATACTAAGGGCTAGAAATAGAATTGGAGATGCCATGACTACTATTGGCTCTCTCATTCAATAAGTAGACAAAGCTAGAGAATATCAGTTCCTTGTTGAGAATTTATTCACACTAGCTCATGAAATTTTAACCATTGCAATGATTTTTTATATTGTTGGTCCTAATTTTATCTAGTACTCAGATATTTAAAATTACTTTCATGACCAAGTTATACCACCTAACCTAGAATATAAATAAACCAATATATTCTGACTCATCATTACAATCGATGAACCATATTTGTAGGCAAATCTATATGGGTATTTTAAATCTATAATAACCATTCTTTGGTTTTTATTAGGCATTGGGAGTGAATGTTGAATTTGATTAGATGCATCCTTTAAGAGAATCTCAACGTCCCTGAGTATGTAGACTGAGTTAACTTCTATTATATTTTACAAGATAACCATGAGGGATAGAGACAATTTGTTAGCTCCCAAAATTTCATGGATTGGTCCTCTATGAAATAATAGGAGGATTTTATCTATATGAGGCAAGTGAGATGCATAAACCAATTTTATCCCTTATTTAAATCTATCTTAAATGACCAAAAGTCGGTCAGTGGGGCCATATATTCTGACTCATTATCCAAATCAATAAATCATATTCAAAGTCACATACATATGAGAACTTCAAGGTTATAAGGACCATTTTTTATCTCCATCACACCCTGAGAGAAAAGGTTTTAGTTGATCAAATGCATCCCTTGAGAAAATATTAGTGTTCGTGAGTGCAAATTGAGCCAACTTCTATTACGTATTACAAGAGAACCATGAGGGATAGAGACAAGCTATCAGCGCCTACACTTCCATGGATGGGTATTATAATAAAACTTAGAAGTATTATATATAACTTAAGGCAAGAGAGATGTGAAAACTAGTTTTATCTCATAGCCAAATCTCTCTTAAATGGTCAATAGTTGTTTAGTGGGGCTTATATATTCTAACTTGTCAACCCAATCAATAAAATGTCTTCATGGGAACATATAGATAGGAATTTCAAGGATAAAAAATATATATATTTTTTAATTTATCATGACCTAAAAGTGAATATTACAATTGATCAGACACATCCCTTAAGAGAATCTCGACATCCTTGAGTGTGCAAAATAAGCGAACTTTGCTCATTTATTTCAAGAGAATCATGAGGGTTAGAGATGAGTGGTTAGCTCCTACACTTTCATGAATGGGTTCTCTAAGAAATCATATGAGTATTTTATCTAACTCAAGGTGAGAAAGATATGATAACTATTTATCTCTTGCAACCAAATCTCTCTCAAATGTCCAAAAGTTTGTCAGTGGGGGTCATATATTATGACTCGTGATCCCAATCAATAAACCATATTCATAGACACATACTGATGCATGTTATAAGGATATAATGACTTTTTTTGGTTTATTTCAGCCTCAAGAGTGAAGATTGTATTTGATTAGACACATCCCTGAAGAGAATCTTAGCATCCC
Organism: Torreya grandis; assembly: GCA_037957365.1. Classification (NCBI taxonomy): domain Eukaryota; kingdom Viridiplantae; phylum Streptophyta; class Pinopsida; order Cupressales; family Taxaceae; genus Torreya; species Torreya grandis. The sequence goes on along the minus strand of JARHVA010001110.1, from coordinate 2,923,423 downwards.
AGAGTGTGCAAACTAGGCCAACTTCCATCAAGCATTTCAAGATAACTATGAGGGATGGAGGCAAGCTGTAAGATCTTATACTTATATCAATGTGTCTCCTAAGAAATTATAGGAGTATTTTCTCTAACTCGAGGTGAGAGAGATACAATAACCAGTTTTACCTCATAGATAAATCTCTTTTCAATGGCCAAAAGTTAGTCAGTGGGGGTAGTATATTTTGATTCATTATCCCAATCAATGACTCATATTCATGGGCATGTATAAATGGGAATTTTAAGGTTAGCAAAACCATTATCTATTATATATTACACTTTGGGAGTGAAGGTTGAATTTGAATGAATGTATCCCTTAAGAGAATCCCAACATCCTTAAGAACACAAACTAAATGAACTCTGATTGCACATTACAAGAGAACCATGAGGGCTAGAGATGAGTCATCATCTCCTAAAGTTTCATGGATGAGTCATCTAAAAAACCCTAGGAGTATTTTCTCTAACTTGATTCAATTGATAAAACCAATTATGTTTATGTTTCCTATAGGTGTCTAATAAGATACCTGAAAAAGATAAGAATTGATTGTTTAGCCTTGTTCTCTAGATTCAAACATTTTATGAAGTCTGATTAAGGTAGTTTAATCACTGTACTACACATCAAAAAGGTATTTAAAAATGATTATTGATTACATAAGGTTAGATCAAGTGTGAAGGTTGAATTATGCCTACAAGATAAGACTAAGAATATCAAGTTTGTAGACTATAATTAAGGCCTAGATAAGACTGTTTTGTTGATTTTTATTTAAAGGACAAATAGAGAGAAGGTAAAAACCTACTTTCTTGAGGTAGATAACATTAATATGAATTATTTTTTGTCTTCTGTTTGTTTCAATAAGATAATTCTCTATGCATGACACCAACCACATGATGGTGGAAGCTCATATGGTGCCACTAACTTGCATTAAAATTGTTAGTAAAATTTTTAAATAGAAATAAATACAATGATAAATAATTAAAAATTAAAATACATTAAATCAAATCAATTCAATCTAATGTACCTTTAGAATCAGCTCTATTTGAAAGTGTTTCAAGAATCCTTTCATGGTTAGATTCATGAAATTTACAAAAACTTCCATTATGAGGCTTTCCATAATATTTAATCATTTGAATATTTTTAGTGATAACCAAATTTGAATAATGAAGTAACACCCAATGTGTTTCAAAGTATTCAAATATATATTTTTTTAAATTTTTTATGATAGTACCTATAAATTCAAGTTCTTGTAATCACTATGGATCTAATGGGATAAATTATCTCTTCTCCATCCATCAAATTTGTGTGTTTTTTTCTCTACACAATGACACAAGTAGTAATATGTTCCCTCATCATTTTCCTCAAGTGAAATGACTACAAAAAGATGCGCTAAATTTAAAGTATAATCATGATAAGATAACTAAGGTTGTACATTTAATTTATGAATAAATTTTACCTAGTTTCATAAGATCTGAGATGTGGTCAAAATCAATTGATAATGCCATTTCATGATCCATTAAATATTGGAGTGAATGGATACTCTCTAATGGTGATATGGGTATACAATAGCATTTTTCTACCCATCATTTTGAATCACATTCATTCCAATTAAATTTCATACATGTAAAACAAAAACATGCCATATCCCTAGTATAAATAGTCTATGAACTTGAATTTTAGCTTTGAATGGAGTGAAAAATACTCAAACTAGGTATTGTACTATAATCTTCATATGTTACCTTATATTATTATTTTATTAACCAAAAGAATCATTGCACATGATAATATTTATCTTATTCATGACAAAAAAAATTATTACACCAAGTCAAAATATTTGTAACATCAATCAAATTAGCACCATCATTGCAATTTCCCTATTCTTTTTAAGGGATATTTTTACACATGAACCTACACCATCATGTCCCCATTTCCATGCCTTACCTCAAATGAGCTCCAAAAATGTTGAACATCATGATTTTTATGTATTGTACTTAACCAGTAAAACATTCAAGAATATTAAACTGCCCTACATAATTATCTAACCAAATACAAACATGATTTATATTTTATTAATATTTATATAAAATATCTCAAAACAACCTTGGAAAAACTCTAGAGAATATGATCTGTCATCACTCATATTAAATGGTACTCCCTTAAAATATTTGTTTTATCATTTAGGCTATCAGGTGTATGTCTGAATATAATATGAATAAAAATTCAAACTTGAATTGAATTATAGTATTGGGATTGAACCTTATTCTATGGTTGTATTGTGTACTCATGATTGACCTTATTTAAATTCCTCATAACTGATTAGGACCAGGTAAAATTATTTAAAATAATGGTAAGGGTCTCATGACATATTGAATTTTCTTATCAAAGTCCACAACTAAAACAATGGTACCAACTAGGAAGTTGTCTTTGCATATCTTGAATTGATTATGTAATCATTTTTTATTTTTGTGTGTGTCTTGCATATTGGTAGTTAATATTCTTCTTGAATTAAAACATGAAATAATATAAAAATACTTTGGTCATAAATAACTCACATCTTGATGACTCTTTTCCATATTTTAATGCATATAGATTTGTACTTCTTATAATTGATTAGTTTCTTTCCAAATTCATGTGAAATTTCTTCTTGTATATAGCTCATTAAATTTGACAAACCACCACAATTTTTACATATTTCATATAAACATTATTCACCAAAAAAAATGTCCCTCAATTCTTTGATAGAAAATAATTTGGATTAATTCTCTTGATGTCTTAGGTAGGGAAGACACCATACATTTATGCATAATCTCATCAATATGTAAATTATAATGTATACGACAAAAATATCAAAATGCATAATAAATTCAGTATGTACCCTACACAAACATGTGGTGCATGCTTAGTTTATTTTAGGATAGAAATGATTGCACATCTCAAATTACCTTTGGATAATTATCAATTGGCCATTAAATTTTTCAATAAACTTTTTATAAAATTCTATTTGGGTCATGTCTAAAAAATATTTTGCATGTGGCTCACAATTTTTTTGGCCTTTTATTTTTTAAACAAGATATTTTAGATTAGATGAGACCCTTGTATTATTATTCCAAAACTTTTCAATCAAATGTCTTTTTCCTTCAACTAATAACTTATCTTTTTGTGGGAGTCTACCACTAAATGCCCAACAATTTGTGAGTGAAGTGTCATCAAGATTTGTTCTTATTTTTATATCATTTATAATATTTTTTTATTTTATTTCAAGGATTTAATTTTTTCAATAAGAATTTGAGATTTAGATGTTGACTTTATCACTATAGATTCCATTACTACTCATCTTTCCACCTTACTATCTTTCTTCTAAGTTAAGGTCATTGTTGATAATGCCATAATTCATGTTTTTATGTCATTGTCAAGTTATATTTTTAAGTGTCTCTAACATTCTCTCCAAGTTAAACTATTTTTATATTAAGATAAAAAGTGTTTCTTTATATCCCCCTTTTATACCCCAATTTCCTGCATTTACCCTTATGATTGTTTGGAATTTTGAGGCTTCTTTCCATTTCCTTATATTCTCTTGGAGACATATTTTGACTTTAATAGATAGATATGAGTTTTAGATCCTTTTATATCATGTATTAAGGTCTTCTTTCCCATTTTTAATACCTATAAACAACACAATCCTCTTATTAATTATTTTATTCTATTTTTTGAATGTTATGTTTGTGATCTATAAAATATGAGTGAGAGACAGTAAGTATGAGAGCATTATAAAAAAAAGAGGAGAAGAGATTTAAGTAAATGGGAAATAATATTAGAATATCAACTTTGTATATGAAAATTTTGAATATTAATGAGTAGAAAAAAAAGAAAGACCTAGCAATAATGGAATCCATATATACTAAATAGTTGTTAGATTTGGTTACATTTTATGAGATGATGAGTTTCATTAGATCTCATGTTTTGGAGTAAAGTATTAAATATTCAACCACATCAAGTTATGTATTCTTCATCGTAAAATCAAGATTTAAGAGAGTGAATTTGAAATTTTTATGCACTCATTATAATTACACCCAAATATAGAAAACATTTTTATTTGGCTCCCATTTTAATTCACCCATAAATTTATTATATATATATATATATATATATATATATATATATATATATATATATATATATATTGCACTATAAATATTTGAACTCATGAAAGGAATTGCTGAATTTTTTTTCATATTCTTATTTTTTGAAATCACTACAAACTTTTATATGTCACCAGTATTTTTAATTTTTATCCTTTGTTCCTATTGGAAATGACACCTTAGGTTTCCCTATAAAATTTTAAAACTCCCTCAAAATTATCATATTTATTATCCTCTGTGTTCTCTTTTCTCTCATACTCTAAACTCTATGTTTAACAAAATTAAGATTATCGCCAAAACCCTATGTGTTGAGAAATTTATTATAATACTTTTTTCATATATCATCTCATTTCTATTTCAAACTATTTTCAAGACACTTCTTTTAGTCTATCAACGTTCACATTATACCTGCTTCATGCAATTTGTATTATTATACATGATTACACAATACTTTATATTTGTCATACCATTAACAATTACATACAAAATATTCAATTGTTGTCCAACTTTAACTTAATAATAGTGTAAATTAGTCAATTTATAATATTTAAAGCCATTAAATATATAATATAAAATACATTTATAATGCATTATAACTATTAAATCAACTATTATTTAATACATTTTAAACTTTTTATTTTAAATTAGTTCAAAATATAATGTCATCTTCCATAAAATATATCAATCAAGTGTGTGTGTGTGTGTGTGTGTGTGTGTGTGAAAACTAAAATGAAATGAGCTACCAAGATAAATTAAAACATAAACAAAAAGCCAATTAACTAAGATAAAATCCAAAAAAGGACCAATACATAGCCAAAATAGCTAAAAAATAAGAAAATATGATAATAAGAACAAAAAAACTATAAATATGAATCTTCATCTTAGCCAATATGAAAATAGATCAACCATTCCAAATCTAGATACGTGAAACTAACTTAGAGTGTCTCCCATTATAAAGTATTATGTGATACGACTAGAGATATAGACCACACCAAATTCATTAGAATTAGAGATACTACCATGATATAAAATTTAAAAACACACTTGATTATTGAGAAAAGAATAAATTAAACCAACCAATAGTAAATTATGAAACACAACCCACTTGAGTATTGGTAATTTAAGTTTTTATACCCTCACCAGATCCCTACATTGCCTAAACATGAAGAAAGAGTGTCATCTTAGATGGTATATGAAGCCACAAACTCCTTATAGGCATCCATAATACCTCAAAATTAGGGAAGGTTTTCCATATCTAGAATGAAATAAGACTAAAAAAAATTAGAAGCAAACCCCAAAAAACCAAATAAGAACCTCTTCAAACCTATGATGCCTAGAGTTTTGGTTCTCGAAAATAAGATGAAAAAAACTAAAGTGATATCTTAAATCCTCCACCAAAAGAATCAAAAAAGATTTATAGATTTGATTTTTTTTATCTGTAATATTTAAGAAGGACAATAATCATTTCATCAAAGTTCATTTCTTGTAATCTAAGCCTTAACTTGAATTTTGGTTCTTCAAAATTCCATGAACGTGTCAAATTCAATAATTCTAAATTCTCCCCACACCATGTCTCATTCAAATACATAAGATTAAGTAGGGATAATGAATTAAGTTGAATTTAGAGCTTACCATATGAGAGAGGACCAATATCAAAATATGGAGCTTCATAATATATAAAAATGCATTTAACTTATCTTCTTTTGGTTAGAGCTGGAGTAGAGCCATCATACTTATGTTTACCTTTAATGAGTTTAGTAGAATTAGGTACCATTATTTTAAAAAAATGCATAGGGATAAGGCATAGTAAAATTGACAACTAAGAGATGATCCATACACACAAGTAATATATATAACAAGAAAGACATTAAAATGAAAAAATAATAAAACCACTACCATCATATGAGATTTCAAAATGATCTCAAACCTCCTACCCACCTTCAAAAATTGTGATAATATATATGACATAAGCTCAATTGTCAATGAAGGGGATTGCCATGTCATTATCGACTAATGTTTCCAAACCTTGACAACTATGATGAATAATATATTTTAAGCAATTCCTATTAGAAAGGTCATTAGCTCCATAATTAGTAATAAGATCATTCGACTTATTAATTTATCTATAAAAATATTGAAAAACACATTGTCCAAAGTAATCACAAATATTATGCACCTCATCAATGAGATTTCTGAGGTTCTAGTTTAAATTATTTAGTTTTTTAGTCACATTAATAATAATAAAATAGTCACCTTCCAATGAACACTTCATTGTTATTAAAATCCACTTCAATGGCCAATTTAAGGCTTGATAAGAGAGCCTTGATCTATCCCTATTTTTTAGTTATAGTGGGAATGTTAGCTATAATACCTACAAAAAGATTACCCTCACGATTACAAAGAATACCTCCTACATTCGATAATCCTAAGTTATCTTTATAAGCTCCATCAAAATTCAATTCCTCTAGCCAGGATGGGGAGGATTTCATTTCATATTCTTTCTCTTATTTTTAATAAGAGGTAGGCTTGCGTTATATTTTCCAAAGAGATCCCACTTCATAATGAGGTATATTTATTTTCTTACAATATTTGATCTAGGCATAGGGACCTTATATCTAAATATTTCTTGGTAAGTAATTTCAAGCTTACAATGAAATATTCTATGGAGTTTTGGGAGAAATTAATTATGAAATGATTCTTTTCCTTCCACAACAGACAATAATTGATGGCATCATTTTCTAGAGCTTTCCCACCTGCTCTTTTCTATCTTCATGCCACCCAGAGATCAAAGTGGTGAGAGAATCTAGATATACCAACAGATTTTTCTTTTTGTTAAAGAACCAAACCCACACTGATCAATATAAGGAACAATGAAGTAAAATATCGTATGGATTTTCCTTAATCTAAATAAAAATAACACACCTTGCGAGGCCTGAAAACCTAATTATTTTCAATATATACCAAAAAAGAATCTTTATATTTATGGTCATCCAAAAGAACATATTCACCGTTGGGAAGTTAAATAGATTCCAAACTTTGTGATTGGGCCATGACGAATTAGCTGAGCACTTTTTAAAAGTTTGTTATTCCTTTCCTTAACCACAAATTCTTCCAAAGGGTATCCTCTCCACATCAAGATATCATCATCTAAAGAATTGAAAAGGTTTTGTGATTGAAGAAAATTATGAAAGGAAGAAACAATATCTATTTCCATCAAATAATTATCCAAGAAAGGATATTTCCAATTTCTATTATAACCCCAAGGTTCCATCAAATTGGTCCAATAGTCCTACCATTTCATCCCCAAACAAGCTAAAAAAATGCTTCATGTTTTGAAAGATAGGATGGTTATATAAGGTCCTACCTAAGAGCAAGGTAGGATTAGATTAAAATTTAACCAATCTATTATATTTGACTTGCCAACATAGGGAGTTAGATATTAAATGTCTACTCTTTCTCATATAATTACAAATATAGGAATATTTTATCCAATGACGGTAAGAGATAACCCTGAAAGGATAAAGGGAATCTAAATATTTCTTACAAACAATCCTACTCCATAGACCATCCTTTTATTAGAAATCTTTTGATAGGATATTGACCCCAAGATTTTTATTAACATATAAAATATACATGATTCCATAACCACCATTATATTTAGGTTGTTCAAACCTCAACCCACTTCATGATAGATATTCCCTTAATGTTTGTAATACTAAGTGAAATTATGTGATGTGTTGTATGAGAATTGTGAGTGATAGACATGATCTGTTAGGTCCCAAAATTTCCAAAATGGGTCCTCTAAGAAATAATAGGAGTTTATCTAACTTGATGTGAGTGAGATACAATAACCAATTTTCTCTCATAACCAAATGACTCTTAAATGGCTAAAATGTGGTCAGTGGGGGACATATATTCTTACTTATTAGAATAATTTACAAACCATCTATGCAAGCACATATGAATGGGAATTTTAAGGATATAACATGTGTTTCTTGGTCTTTTTTGGGCCCTAAAACTGAAGGTTGCAATTGATTAGATGCATCCTTGAAGAGAATCTTAGCATCTCTAAGTGTGAAAACTAAGTAAACTTTTGTCACACTTTATAAGATAACTATGAGCGATAGAGACAAGATTTAAAATCCCATCCTTGAAAGGATGGGTACTATAATAAATACCAAGAAGATTTTCCCTAACTTGAGGTGAGCAAGATGTGATAGTTTTCTCTTGTATCCAAATCTCTCTTAAATGACCAAAATTGGTCATTGGGGGTCATATATTATGATTTGTGAGCCCAATCAAGGAACCATATATTCATGCACATCCAAATGGGTATTTTAAATGTAAAATTACCATTTTCTAGTGTATATCAGGCCTTAGAAGTAAAGGTTATAGTTGATTAGATGCATCCCTAGAGAGAATCTTAGTGTCCCTAAGTGTGTAAACTAAGTGAAATTCTATCATGCATTTCAAGAGAACCATAATGGTTATATATGAGTCATTAGATCCCACATTTACATTGATGGGGTATATGATAAATATAATTATGATTCTCTCTAACTCAAGGTGAGTGAGATGCAGTAATCAATTTTCTCTCGTAGCTAAATCTCTCCTAAATGACCAAAATTTGGTCAATGAGAGATGTATATTCTAAATTATTATCCCAATCAATGAAAAATATATATAGGCACATGCATATGGGAATTTTAAGGCTATAAATACCATTTTCTAGTCTTCACCAGGCCTTAGGAGTGAATTTTGTAGTTGATGAGATGCATCCTTGAAGAGAATCTCAGTGTCCCTTAGTGTTCAAACTAAGAAACATTTTGTTACACATTGAAGGAGAACCATGAGGGATAGAGATGACTATTCATATCCAAAAATTGTATATATTGGTCTTATAATAAAACCCAAGAGTATTATCTCTAAATTAAGCTGAGCGAGACGTGACAATCAGTTTTCTCTCATAGCTAAATCTCACTTAAATGGTTAAAAATTGGTCAGTAAGGACCATATATTATGATTAATTATTGAAATCGATGAACCATATTCATAGCCACATCCATATGGATGTTTTAAGTTTATAAAAATCATTTTTTAGTCCCTATTAGGCACTACAAGTGAAGGTTCTAGTTGATCAGATGCATCCTTGAAGAGAATCTCAACATCCTTGAGTGTGTATATAGAGGTAACTTTCATCATGCATTATAGTAAAACCATGAGGAATAGAGACATTTTTTTACCTCCAAAAATTTCACAAATTGGTATCCTAATATACACGAGGAATATTTTACCTAATTTGAGGTGAGTGAGATGCATAAAATAGTTTTTTCTCGTAGTCAAATCTCTCTTAAATGACCAAAAGGTTCTCACGAGGGACATATATTCTAATCATTAGTCCAATTGATGAACCATCTTCACAAGTACATAAAAATGGGAATTTTAAGGTTATAATGATCATTTTTAAATCTAAATAGCACCCTTAGAGTGAAGGTTGTGGTTGATTGAGTGCATCCCTTGAGAGAATCTCAATGTCCTTGAGTGTGAAAATTGAGCCAACTTTTGTCATGCATTACAGGATAACTATGAGGGATAGAGATGAGACATTAGCTCCTAAAATTTCATGGATGAGACCTATAAGAAAGCCTAGGATAATTATATCTAACTCAAGGTGAGTGATACATATAAACTAGTTTGTATCTCATTGCCAAATCTCTCTTAAACAACCAAAAGTTATTTAGTGGGGTTGTATATTCTAACTCATTATCGCAATCTATGAATCATCTTTGTGGGCACATCTAGATGGGAATTTCAAGGATATAACAACTATTTTTTGTTATTTATCATGCCCTAACATCTAAGGTTGAAGTTTATCAGATGCATCCCTTAAAATAATCTCAACATCCTTGAGTTAGAAAACTAAGCGAACTTTAGTCACACATTACAAGAGAAACATGAGCGTTAGATGTGAGCTGTCAGCTATTAAAATTACAGTAATAAGTCCTATAGTTAACCATATGAGTATTATATATAACTCAAGGTGATCAAGATATGGTAACCAATTTTATCTCACAACCAAATCTCTCTTAAATGGCTAAAAGTTGGTTAGTGGGGGCCATATATTTTGACTCATGATCCCAATTGATGAACTGTCTTCATAGGAACATCTATATGGGTGTTATAAGGATATTAAAAAAAAATTATGGTATATTTCAAGCCCTAGGAGTGATAGTTTAAGTTGGTCAAACTCATCCCTAAAGAGAATCTCAGTGTCCCTGAGTATGCAAAATAAGCCAACTTCTATCGGGCATTGTAAGATAACTGTGAGGGATAGAGAAAATTCATAAGCTATAAAAATTGTATTGATGGGTCATATAATAACTATAATGAGTATTTTATCTAACTCAAGTGAGATAGATGTGACAACCAATTTACCTCACATCTAAATCTTTCTTCAATGGCTAAAAGTTCGTTAGTGGGGGTAGTATATTCTGACTCGTTAGCCTGATCGATGAACCACATTCATGGGCATGTATAAATGGGAGTGAAGGTTTAAGTTGATCAGATGCATCTCTTAAGATAATCTCAATATCTTTAAGTGTGCAAAATGAGTGAACTTTGGTCACACATTGCAAGATAACCGTGAGGTCTAGAGATGAGAAATCAAATCTAAAATTTGCATGGATGATTCCTATAATCAATCCCAATAGGATTTTATGTAAATTGATGTGAGTAATAAAAATAAATGTTTTTATGTTTCCTATAGGTGTCTAATGAGATACCTAATAAAAGATACGAAATGATTGTTTAACCTTGTTCTCTAGATTCAAACATTGTATGAAGGTTGATTAAGGTACTTTGATAAATATAATACACATCATAAAGGTATTTAAAAGTGTTTTTGATTGCATAGGGTCAGATCATGTATGAAGGTTGAATTATACCTATAAGACAGGACTCGGAATATCAAGTCTACAAACCGTAATTAAGGCCCAGATAAGATTATTTTCTTATTTTATTGAAAGGATAAATAGATAGAAGGTGAAAACCTATTTGATTGAGGTAGATAACATTAATATGAATTATTTTTTGGATTCTCTTTGTTTTAATAAGATAATCTTCTCTAGTCATGACACCAACCATGTGAAAGTGGAAGATCATATGGTGCCACTAACCTACATTAAAACTATTAATAAAAAAAATTAAATATAAATAAACACAATGATAAATAATTAAAAATTAAAATACATTAAATCAAATCAATTAAATCTAACATACCTTTAGGATCATCTATATTTTCAAGTGTTTCAAGAATCACTTCATGGTCAGATTCACAAATTTTCCACAAACTTCTATTGTGAGGATTTCCATGATATTTGATCATTTGAATATTTATAACATTAACCAGATTTGAATAATGAAGCACCACCCTATGTGTTTCAAATTCCTCAAATAAAAATTATTTAATTTTTTTATTATAGTACCTACGAAGCCAATTTCCTAAAACCAATATGGATCTAATGGGATAAGTTATCTCTTCTCCATCCATCACATTTGTGATTTTTTTTTGTCTATATACAATGAAAAAAGTAGTAATATGTTTCCTCATAATTATCCTCAAGTGCAATGACTACAAAAACATGCCCTACATTTAAAGTATAATCAAAATGTAAGTAGATATTAAAAAAATAAAGATATCATGCTAATACAACTAAGGCTGTATATTTTATTTCGGAGTAAATTGTACCTAGTTGAACAAGATATAAGATGTGCTTAAAGTTAACTATTGATGCCACTTCATGATCTATTAATTATTAGAGTGAATCTCTACTCTCTACAAGTGATCTAGTTCTACAATACCATTCATCAACCCATTCTTTTGACTCATATTCATTCCAATTAAATTTTATACATGTAGAATAAAACAATGCCATATCCCTAGTATAAATAGTACATGAACTTGAATTTGAGATTTGAATGGAGTGAAAAACACTCAATCCAGGTACTATACTACAATCTTCTTGCATTTCATTGTGTTGTTCCTTAACTAACTAAAATTATCTTTGCACTTGAGAACATTTATCTAATTCATGACAAATGTTTTCATTACACCAAGTCATGATACTTGAAACATCAATCAAATTAGCACCATCCTTATGATTTCCCTACTTTTTTTAAGGCTTCTTGTTACACATGCACCTATGCCATCATTTCCTCCTTTTCAATGCCTTTCTTCAAATAAGCTCCAAAAATATTTAATACCATGCTTCTTATGTATTTTGCTTAACTAGTAAAACATTCAAGAATTCTTAAACTACCCTAAAAAATTGTCTGGCCAAATGTAGTGTGTATCAAACATGATTTCTATTGCATTCATATTTATATAAAATATCTCAAAACAAGCTTGGACAAACTCTAGAGAATGTGATCTGTTGTCACTCATATAAAAGTGGTACTCCCTCAAAATCTTTTTGTTGTCATTTTTTATATTAGGTGCATGTTTGAATGTAATATCGATAAAAGTTCTAACTTGAATCTAATTATAGTATTGGGATGGAACCTCATTTTCTAGTTGTAGTGTGTAGTTCTTATCAAAGTCTACAACTAAAATAATGGTGCCAATTGTGAAGTTGTCCTTGTATAGATTGAATTGATTATCCAACTAGTTTGACTTGTATGTGTCTTGCATATTGGTAGATAATATTATTATTGAATTCAAACATGAAATCATATATAAAAACTTTGGTCATAACCAGCTCACATCTTGATGAATCTTTTCCATCTTTTAATACATACATTAAAGATTTGTACTTCTTATAATTGACCAGTTGCTTTCCAAATTCATAGGAACTTTCTTCATTTATACAGATCATTAAATTTGAAAAACCACCACAATTGTTACATGTTCCATCTAAACATTGTTTGGTAAAAAAAAAAATCCCTCATGTATTTGATAGAAAATAATTTGAAATAAAATCTCTTGATGTCTTAGGTGGGGAAGACACCATATATTTATGCAAAATCTCATATGTAAAGTACAATGTATATGATAAAAAATATCAAAACATATAAAATTTTTAATATGTAACCTACAACAACATGTGGTGCATGCTTAATTTATTTTAAAATAGAAATGCTTGCCAAAGAAAATGCATATCAATTGGCCATTGAATTTTTTAACAAACGTTTTATGAAATTCTGTTTGGATCATGTCTACGAAATGTTTTGCATGTGGCTCATAGTTTTTTATGCCTTTTATTTTTCTTAACAACACCTTTTACATTAAATGAGACCCTTATGTTGTCATGCCAAAAAATTTCAATCAAATGTCTTGTTCCTTAAAATAATAACTTATCTTTTCATGGGAGTCTACCACTAAATGCCCAACAATCCATGAGTGAAGGGTCATCAAACCTTGTTCTTCTTTTTAAAACATTTATAGAGTTTTTCTATTTAATTTTAAAGATTTAATTGTTTCAATAAGAATTCAAGATTTACATGTTGACTTACTCACTATATATTCCATTATTACTCATCTTACCACATTATTATCTTTTTTTTTCTAACTTTTATTACTTATTGCTTTAAATGCATTAAATAGATTTTTACGATTGTACTATCTCTTCCCTCCATGTTGGATGTTATTAACCCTAAATTATGCATCACAAGGCGTATGTTTTGTATTTTCATTAATTTAACATAATTTTATATGGCTTTTATTCTCAAATGCATAGTCACATAAATGTTAAGCATGACATTGAACTAATATTTTTGACATTTTATCTTCCATAGGTTTTATTATTTTATCATCTATTTCAACCGAATACATTGGTGTTTGTCTCATTATCCTTGGAGGTGTTGGTGTAGAAGTTATATTTTGTATTTAATTTGGTGGTGTTATCACTTCAACCATTGTTGGGATAGTAGAGGGTTGACTATCTACATTAAACCTTATAGGTGAATTGAATTCCTCTTCATTAAGAGACACATGATTTGGGGTCATTACTTGATGTTGATTATCATCATACTCAAAAACTTCATTATGAATAAATGTTTCATTATATTATGTTTGTCCATGTGTTTCATCACTTATTACAAATTCATTACTAACATGCTCTAAATTTTGAATTTCATCATTCAAAAATGTTTGATTGAGCTATCTTATCTCATTTGAAGACATATCTAAACAAAATTATATAGATTTTGGCATTTTATTTTCATTTGAAATATTATCTAGTGTGGAAGCAACACCTTCACCTTACCTTGAAGCCCTTATGGATTCTCTCTTATCTACTTGTATTTTTCTTTCTTTTTGTCTTTTCTCTCCAGTTTCCTAATTTGTTATCTCTTTGATTGGTTTTGTGCAATGAATTCTTAACCCCATTACATTTATATTTACAAAAAATCCAATTGTAAATTTAAATATGAAGAACTTGTAGTGATTCAAATAAAGTGAATGAAGAATTTACCAAATTCACATAGTTATAGCAGAAAAAGCTAATTTATAGTTTGCCAAAAAAAATTTGGTGGGAAATCTAAGGGACATTAGTGAATCAAAAAGGGCTTGCATGATTTTGAAATCATTCAAGCCCTTTTTGATCTATTGAAAAAAATGGGCAAAAAAAATAACAAGGGGTGAAAGTAGTTGGTTTCCAAAGGCCATACACCCTTTGAAAAGAGTTCCTTTCATTTCCAAAGAGTGTACGACACTCATAATTTTACAAAAAAATTTATCACTTTGCCTCCAAAATTGCTTCAGTTCTAGGCCTGAAAGGTCCTGAACCCAATCCAAACCTCGTCATGAACCAGGCAATTTGGTTTTTAGGAAATTTATGAGCCTTTTCTACCTTTTCCCACACATCTAATCAGGTAGATTTTAATATTTAAGAAAAATTATATGAGTTTGTATAGAATAAAAAATAGTTTTAGAAAATATGTATTTTTAATGTTAGAATATTATTTATAATTATTTCTTAATTTATACATAACATACCTCATTATGGAATATATAAACATCATAATAAATTCCCTTATAACTTTATGAATATTAATCAAACAATTATAAAACTTATATCTAAAGAATCTACACATTGTCAAATATGATTAAAATAAAGATTTGATTTTCATGAAGTTAAAGTCAAAAAATTGTGCTCATAAACTTGACGTTTCAATTTTATGGTTGTCCTGACTTATAAAATTATTTAAAAATTATATATATAATAAAAAATTTATCAACAATCTTTAACATTTCACCTATCTATATATGAAGTTTCATACAAAAATTCATTTGTTTACTCAAAAAAAGCCATGTTCATACTCATGCAATATCCTTATATTTTCACAAAAAATGACATAAATGCATCTATTTATTAAACTTTTATCATATATATATATATATATATATATAAACTACATTCAAAGTGCCACAATTCATATTTTTATGTCATTGTAAAATTATTTTTCAAAGTGTCTCTAATATTTTCTCCAAGTTCAACTATTATTATTTTAAGAAAAAAAAGTGTTGCTTTATATCTCATTATCCTACATCTACCCTTTTGGTTGTTTGGAATTTTTAAGCTTCTACCCATTCCTTTCTATTCTCTTGGAGACATATTTTGACTTTATTATATTTATCTGCTTGTCATATCCTTTTATACCATGGGTTAAGGTCCCCTTTTCCATTTTTAATCCCTATCAACAACACATCCTCCTATTAATTATTTTATTTTTTTGAATGTTATTTTTTTACTCTATAAA